>ML373776.1:3973-25689 GCA_005239525.1 Nicotiana knightiana | reverse complement strand
CCCCCCCCCCCCCCCCCCCCCGCAGCTGGACACTTTAAACTCGACATTGATGGGGCTTTCAAGAACAACGAAACACGAGGTGGCATAAGAGGAGTGATAAGAGACGACCAAGGCAACTGGGTGGTCGGTTTTACTAAAGAAACTTTTGAACTTTTGGACTCAACCACACTCACATGGAACTCCTTGCTTTGCAAACAGGACTAAAATGGCTTATGAAAGGAATATACTCCTATTGGAAGTAGAAACTGATTCCACAGAAACCATACGCCTATTAGAAAATGATTACCCGTTTTACATAAATCTTGTCTCTGATTGTAGGTACTTGCTGAAGAAGTTGGGGAATCCGGCACTCCACTATAGTTTCGCGAAAGAAATGAAGTGGCGCACCTTTTGGCTCACTAAGGACTCAAGAATACAATAGTCAACCATCTACACACTCTACCAATGCGCCAAGTTTTACTTTTGGAAGACTACAAAAAGATAAAGAAGGTTTTTAGTAACTTAAAATATTTGCAGTAGTACTTGTAATATGCTAGCACAACTTGGTAATGCTAGTATTATTAGTAATCTTAGAGACACAAGCTCTATTCCTGATGTAATATCTACCTAACATTAATAATATTTCCCCCTTTTACCAACAAAAAACACTAAAGATCCGCCGACTATGTAAAGCAAATTGTGATCATATGTATTTACCATCAAGGCATGGATGAGATTACCCCTCTCTAAACCAGTGGTTTCAGGTTCGAACTCTAACAATAAAGAAACTCTTGGTAGGGAGAGTTTCCCTTTAGTAAGCTCTAAGATGGTGAACCCTTGGAAAGTCCTCGTTTTGTATCCCTCGTTATTCTTACGAAAATGTTATTAGGTGATGCTATCCTTTCTAAGAATGCCTAGGTTTTCCCCTTGGCTCATTTACTTTCCTCTCTCTCGAGCACTTTTTGTTGTCCATGCTCTGCTAAAATGTGAAACTTGAAATGTGGCAAGAAAGTAGAAGGGAGATTTTAATCTTCACGTTTAGTTATAATTAATGAGGTTTAGTTCAAGCATAGATTTAAAATCACATCAAACAACATAAAATCCACGAATCGTGCCTCAAATCAAGCTTAATAAACTTTTGAACTTTGAACTTCCAAAACTCGTGCCGAACCTTATCAAATCAACTCGAAATAAACTCAAATTTTTCATACAAGTTTCAAATGACATAACGAAGCTATTCCAACTCCCAGAACCAAAATTCAAACCCGATATCACCAAAGTCAACTTCCGGTCAAACTTATGAACATTTCTAAACTTTAAATTGCCAACTTTCACCAATTAACGCTAGAACCTTCAAGAAATATCCAAATACAAATATGGGCATACGCCCAAGTCCCAAATCACCATCCGGGCCTAATGAAATCATCAAAACTGCGACTCGGGATAAAATAGACAAAAGTCAAACTGGTCATCTCTTCCAACTTAAAGCAATCATGAAGTTCATTCTTCCAAATCGATTCCGAACAACCTGAAAACCAAAACTGACAATTCAACAAGTCATAATACATCATGCGGAGATACTCGTGCCCTCAAACTACCGATCAAAGTGAAAATGTTCAAAACGACCGGTCGGGTCATTACATTCTCCCTCACTTAAACATACATTCATTCTCGAGCGTGCCAAGAGTCGTTCCAAGGCCTAAAACAGCGGTGTAACCTTACCATGCACATACTCAGGGGTGATCCTACATCACCCTAATCCATATAAGTCTGACAACAAAACATAATTGAAGATCATTACTCCAACCTTAGGCCGTAAACCTTAGAATCCAATTTCCACATCCAGAATGCCTAACAATATCCGAATCTCGCACCTACACACTATATAAGTCTGAACAAGCTGTATCGAGCCATAACCATAACCCAAGATGTAATCACATGATGTACCACATAGCTTAGATGCTTACAATAATAACTTTTGACCACAGTAGGTGCTCAAAACACACCCAATACCGGTAATGAACCTAATATAAAAAACCTCATTCTAAGACCTTCGTACACTACCAATGATGAAATAAACACACAGAAACTAATAGCCACTCAAACTGACAAGTCATGGAGTCCTCTCTCGTCCAATCAGAACCAAAACCAAATCCTAAGCCGACTCCCGATATTATTCCTCCAAACACACTATAATCAAATCTGATAGAACCTATTCTAGGTTCGACGACCTCATCTTATCAAATACAGCCTCCCTACTGACATGCCAGACCAATACAACCTTAATCCACAAACCGTACAATATGTGCTCCAATGCGCAACAATTAAGTGTGCTCAAACATAGAAAATAACTCAAATGAGAGAACCATCCCACAAGCTCAACAAGTACCACCACAAAATAACCCATCACATACCGCCCTAAGGCTCATAAGTTACTGAATTTCCTCTTAAATACCCCAAAAGTACCACAACCGAGATACCCATTCTAAAGATACCTTCTATGAGTCTCAAGTCGTTTCCTTCACCCTCAGAATACAAAAATGTAAGATCCATAATGACATAGAAGTACCGCGAGTATCGACACCATCCAATGTAAATCTCAGATCCTAGCCATATACCAATTGGGAAAAACTCACAATTGCTACGCATAAATCTTGAATCCATTAGAACTTTTTTGAGAGTCATCCATTCTACCCAATTGTGCCGCCCAAACTAGCTGAACGACATGTGCCCATTAGCACGATGACAACCAAAGAAGTAACCCCATCTTAACGCAACCAAGCATTTCCTACTCCATGCGCACTATATCCGTCACGAATAACAACTCAAATTATTCCATGATTTCCATATACCAATAAAGTGTATTAGTGTAATATACTCTGTATCCAGCAATTCCCTTACTCGAGTCATCCTCGATCTCAACCTTTGCAAGTCATAATTGATTCAAAAGTATGCCTTAAACCAAAACCAGTACAACACATAAACATGTAATCAAATCATCAATAGCAGACTCCCCCATTTGACTCTAGGCCATAGAACAAAACAGTCGTTAACTCACAATATCCATACTCTACTGCCATAATCCCGCACTGAAATTCAACTAAATCCTTCATAAGATCATGTAACACAAACCATATAATACCTTAAATCATCTGCTAAGCTCACATTCATCCTCGTGACGGTCAGGTCAACTTCCTCGAGCGATCCAAACAACATCACAACACACATAAACCACTAGTTACAAGAAACTCACCAAACAACCATCATAAGGGTCACACCCCCGTATATTAACCCGCAGGTCATAACCCACTTTCTTAGCCTTAAACTAACATCTCTCTATACCCATTTACAGCCACAACAACTACGCAATCACTCAATCTTCCTGATTTTGAACCCATCAACAAGCCTATGAGAATCTAATTCGTTCCACAGTTAAGCAATATGAAAGATCCTCCAATACACTCATGGCTCGAGACTATACGTCACATCAAGACAGAAATCAAACACCCAATGGTCCCTTTACATATCAAGAAAACTCTTCTCAACACCTTCTAACTATCCGAACACATCTCACAGTCATCTCATACTCATCATATAGCTATCCAATCACTCATCGAGCCATAAAGTCCACTAATAGGGACACTACCAGACTTATAAGTCCAAAATCATGTGCTCACACAACCAAAATCCCCGTGCTCAAGCTACAGTAAAAACATGGCATCAAGTCTTCCAGACTGGACCATCATCAACACACAGAAATCACATCTCGCACCCCATCCAAGGATCACAAGCCGATGATGCACAACTGATACCAAGCGATCATGTGCATATACACATGCATGGAAGGAATTCAAAGAGTTGTGCTTCAACTTGAATCAATACCGCACGATAAGGAAAGAAAGATGGGAAGTTTATCCTAAATGCCATGTAGCCTCTCGGAGATAGGTATGGACGTCATCATACCGATCTACAAGACTCTACTAGACACTTGCTCATGACTCGTAGACCTATGAACCTAGAGCTCTGATACCAACTTGTCACGACCCAAAATCCAACTAGTCGTGATGGCACCTAACCCAACCCGCTAGGTAAGACAATTAACAACTATCCAATTCCAATAAAATTTAATAAGACAATTAAGTGAAAGAAAATATCTGAATCTTATTTTCCCAAGGATTGGTAGTACAAATCATGAGCGTCAAAGATTTAGAATTTACAAAGCTGGTATGAAATAAAGTACATCATCTATTTGAAATATACGTGAACAGATCTTTTATAAGTCTGGAGCTACCATGAACAAGAGGCAGTTATAACCGGAACGCATGTACATCTTCAAATCCAACTCCCCTCGAACGCATCAACATCAACATCCAACATCTGGACGCAAGGTGCAGAAATGTAGTATGAGTACAATCGACCCCATGTAATCAATAAGTAACAAACCTAACCTTAGGTTAAAGTAATAATGATATGGAACAGAGGTCGGAGTCCATAACCAATAGCCAAGAACAGCTCATAACAACAACATAATAATAGTACAAGAAACATACTCAGATATAATATGCTCATCTGGTTCACAGTTCCGGAAAATAGGCATGCTTTTCAAATATATCAGTGAAAACCCAATTATTTTTCCGAAATCACCAAAATATGAGTAGGTTTTTGAAACTGTGATTGTTTGCCAAAACTTTTCAACAATAAATAAGATGTCATTTTTCATATAGCATGAGGAAAGTACATCTCTATGCCTAATGTCACCATGAAGGTAAATCATGAATATCACCAAAATAGGATAGTAGAAAAAAAATGCATCTCTATGCATGTATCTCAAGTACGCATGTCAAATGCAATGTATCTCAGTGATGAAATCATGTACTCACACTCTCAGAGTACTCAATCTCATTGTCTCACACTTTCCACTCATCATTCTCAATCAATCGACATGCTCAGTCACTCAGTACTGTATATGGCTAATCCAGCCCAGGGAAGATCCATCACACACACACACACACACACACACACACACACACATATATATATATATATATATATATATATATATATATATGTTCACTCAGTACTGTATAATGCCAATCCAGCCCAGGGGAAGATGCATCCCCAAAAATAAATGATTGGGGCAAGATTCATGCCCAGGGAAGATCCATCCCTCAATATAAATCAATTGTGCTCACTGGGGGTGTGTACAGACTCCAGAGGGGCTCCTTCAGCCCAAGTGCAATAATAAGCCAGATCCAAGCATAAATTAATAAAGCATGCTACGCCGTGCAACCTGATCCTATAAATATCACTCACAATCAAGCCCTCGGCCTCACTCAGTTATCAAACTCTCCAATCTCTCGGACTCACAACGTCATAAAATTAGCCCAAAACTAGTGATCTGATGTATCAATAAATAGCAACAAAGATTGAGATATGATATGCAATGAATAAATATGACTAAGTACGAAACTTTAATTTAAACATATAATTCAACAACATAAATGACCTCGGTGGGTCCCAATAATACCAACATATGCCATGAATTACACCTCAGGTGCTCTAATACATAAAGTACAATGAAAATATCTAGAGAAGATAGCTACACAGTTCCATGGAATCGACTAAATCACAATTCACTCGGTGCATGCCCACACTCCCATTACCTAGCATGCGCGTCGCTTCAACATCAATCACATAACACACAATTCGGGGTTTCAAACCCTCAACACGAAGTTTAGAAGTCTTACTTATCTCGAACTAGCCAAATCCAATAACGAGCAAGTCAAATAATGCTCCAAAATTTCATCCCGTGCGTACCAACCTTCAAACAGCTTGAAACCAAATTCATATAGTGAAAATTGCCTCAAACATTGCCCAAATCCGAGCTCCCCAACTCAAAAAATGACCAAATGAACAAACTCTCGATATTAAATATTTTTTTGTCCATTTGTTCTACCTCGTTTCACGTGCCAAATGATCCCAAAACTCAATTTTGATGCCTCCAATAGATTCCTTGTGAAAATTAAGTCAAGTTAGGATTTTGAATCCCCCAATTTGGCCTGAAAATGAGGGAGATATGATGTTTTAAAGTTTTAAATGAAGTCTGGAAAATTAAGGGATAAAAAAATGTCATTTTCATAATTAGTTTACACCAGAAAATCAGCAATTTGAAAGAATTTTTGTTTTAGCACCCAAAACTCATTCGGAACCTCCCGAACACAAACCCTGTTTATTGCTTTTCCCATGTCTTTTTCTACTTATGTTTCTTGCCGGGAGGTGTTTGTTGTGGTTTAAGAGTGTTTTGGGACACTTTAGTCCCTAAACGGAAGCTTAAGTCTTAGGATTTTGAACATAGTCAGAACTATATGAAGACTACTCCGGAATAGAGTTTCGTCGGTTCTGTTAGCTCCGTTAGGTGATTTTAACTAAGGGACGTGTCTGGATTGTGTTTTCAAGGTCTGTAGCTGATTTAGGCTTGAAATGGCGAAAGTCGAATTTTTGGAGATTTTGACCGGTAGTGGAATTTTTGATATCATGGTCGGATTCCGATTCCAGAAGTTGGAGTAGGTCAGTAAGGTTAAATATGACGTGTGTGCAAAATTTAGGGTTAATCGGATGAGGTTTGGTAGGTTCCGGCGTTAGTTATAGAAAATGGTAATTTCAAGTTCATCAAGTTTGAATCGGAGGGTGAATTGTGTTTTTAGCGTTGTTTGGTGCTATTTGAGGACTCGACTAAGTTCCTATTATATTTTAGTACTGATAGATATGTTTGGTTGAGGTCCGGGAGGCCTTGGGTGAGTTTCGGATGCTTAACGTATCATTTTAGACTTGTGGAAAATAGCAAATTTTTTGGTGTTTTGTTGCAGACTTTTTCTTCATCGCGTTCGCGAGAGAGGTCTCGCGATCGCGTAAGGCATATGAGAGGCTAGCTGAAGTTGTTCTTCGTGTTCGCAAAAATGGGGACGCGATCGGGTAAGTTGGTTAGGTTGTGCATCGCGAATGCGTGGGCTAGGTTGCGTTCGCGAAGAGGAAGTAAAGCAGCCGTGGAGTTCAAGTGTTGTTCTTCGCGAACGCGTGGGGTTGTTCGCGATCGAGTAAGTATGAGAGCCAGTGAATCGCGTTCTCATAGAGTTTTCCAAGTTCGCGTATGGTTAAATTCTAGGGTAGCGAAGTTGTGCTTCGCATCGCGATTAAGTAATCACCAGGCAGTAAAACATTTCAAATATGAGGGTTTAGCCATTTTTATCAAAACTTGAGCTAGGGAGCTAGGATTTTGATGCGATTTTGAGATTTTTAGAGACATCAATTGGGTAATGATTCTATACTTGATTTTGGTTATATCCCACTAATCTATTATTAATTTCATCATTTAATTTCGGATTTGGGTTGAAAATTTGGAAAAATGAGATAAAGTTCTTCAACTAAGCTTTTGGGTTTTGATTGGGATTAGGATAATTTTGGTATGAGTGAAATCGTGAGTGAATGTGTGTTCATATTTTGTGACTTTTCACCGATTTTGAGACGTGGGCCCGAGAGGCTTTTTGGGACGATTTCCTAATTTCTTGCTTTAGCTTAGATTTCATTGACTAGATTAGTTTCTTATAGCTATATTTATGGTATGTAATCGATTATGGCTAGACTTGGTCCATTCGGAGCCGGATATTCGTGGGAAGAGCATTGCTACCGATTGATTTAGCTTGGTTCGAGGTGAGTGGCTTGCCTAACCTTGTGTAAGGGAAATCCCCTTAGGATTTGGTATTGATATTGCTATGTGCAGGTCATGCACACGAGGTGACGAGTGCGTACACGGGCTATTTGTTGAAAAACCTTATTTTTACTGAGTAATTACTTGTTTTCACCTTAATTAAATATACTATCATGCATAGTTACCCTGTTAGCCTAGAATAACATGTCTACGTGCCGTAATTGCCTAACTGAACTCCTTGCAGCATGCATATTGAATTTCTGCTTCTTTTCCCAACTTGTACTTAGTATAGACTGTAGATTCTCTTGCCGCACTTATCGTATGTAATTGATTACGCTGTGTAATTACTTTGGGACTACGGGATGTAACCCAGGAGATCCCCCTGCATATTTACTTTTGGGACTATGGGACGGTATCTCGGGATATCCCCTGAATATTTACTTTTGAGAATACGAGGCGGTACCTCAAGAGTTGTCCCTGTACATTTACTTTTGCGACTTCGAGGTGGTACCTCGGGAGTTCTCCCTGCATATTTACTTTTGGGACTACAAGACGGTATCTCGGGAGATCCCCTATTGCTTATTTTCGCATTTTATCTGCTATTTCATTGTGTTTTCCTTTGTTGAACTCTAGTATATTATTATACTGCTTATTCTCCTGCTTTTATTATTATATACCAGTGGGCCTGACCTGACCTCGTCACTACCGGACCGAGGTTAAGCTCGACACTTACTGGATACCAATTGTGGTGTACTCATGCTACTCTTCTACACATATTTTATGTGCAAATTCAGGTGCTCGTTATCAGTTGCATTATCCGTGAGTTCGAGGAAGCTGTTGGAGACTTCAAGGTATATTTGCCGCGTCCGCAGACCTCGGAGTACCCTTCTATTCTTCCATGTGTCAAACACTTTTTGTATTTGTTTTTACTAGACTCCAACATATAGAGATGTTATTTCCTTTTTTATATCTTATGACTCATGATATTCTGTGTTTTGGGAAAGTTATGTACGTTAGTGATTTGGTTATTGTACATGTAGAGCGGCATTGTTATTGATATTCAGTATTTATTTCAGTTCGGAGTTAAGCTTTGCTTCCGTTATTGGAATTTTCTGTAAATTGTTAGGCTTACCTAGTCATAGAGACTAGGTTCCGTCATGACATGTTTCAAAGAGATGTTTGGGTCGTAACAGTTTCAATCATAAAACATGGTACGAACATGCTCGCGCACTCAAAACACCGAAAAGAGATAATCTTGACCCGAGATTGACCATGGTTAAACTCCAGATCCTTAACTAGTTTCTCAACCAATGATCCAAAACACACCCGAGCCCCTCGGAACCCTATTCAATCATACCAACAAGTCTTAAAAAATGACACGAACTTATTTGAAGCTTCAAATAACAACAAAACATAAAAATCACGAATCGTACCTCAAATCAAACTTAATAAACTTTTGAACTTTCAACTTCCAAAACTCGTGCAGAACCATATCAAATCAACTCAGAATGACCTCAAATTCTGCACACAAGTTTCAAATGATATAACGAAGCTATTCCAACCCCGGAATCAAAATTCGAATCTGATATCACCAAAGTCAACTTCTGGTCAAACTTATGAACTTTCTAAAACTCTAAATTGCCAACTTTCGCCAATTAACGCTAGAACCTTGAAGAAACGTCCAAATACATATCCAGGCATACGTCCAAGTCCAAAATCATCATTCGGCCCTAACAAAACCGTCAAAACTCCGGCCCGGGATCAAATACACAAAAGTCAAACTTGGTCAACTCTTCCAACTTAAACTTGCAATCATGAAGTTCATTCTTTCAAATCGATTTCGAACAACCTTAAAACCAAAGCTGACGATTCATACAAGTCATAATATATCACGCGGAGATACTCGTGCCCTAAAACTACCGAGCGAAGTGAAAATGCTCAAAAAAACCAGTCGAGTCGTTACAATAAGTGTAGAAAAATAACACGAAAAAATAACAATAATACTGTAATGATATTATTTATAAACAGATGCATGAATTTTCTTCAGTCGTATTGTGCACTTTCCTAAGAAACTATTTCAGCAATGTGAAATATTTTTCCAGGATTAAACAAGTCTATCTCTATTTAAGAGAATACAGGAATCGGCAAAATTAAATTACAAACCCAGCTAGTAGGAAAAAAATAAGAAAGAAAATAACTAATATTTAATAGTAGACAATGAAGAAAGAAGATAGGCATAAAAGTAAATGAAAGAATGGATGTTTCTTCTGTGTTGATGTTTGCTGAAGGAAGTCTCTTTAATAGGCACCAAGCTGAAAGCTTTTCTTGCCATTTGTCATGCTTAGTTGTCAAAAATGTTGCATGCATTTGCCAGAACATGGTATCAATTGCCACTCTTTGTTGTTTATAGGATGCATGGACATAATAAGCCATTTGTCCATAATAGTTTTGAAATACTGCCACATTCCCCCACTATGTCAAAGGCTTATAGCAAAAAAAGAGTAAGACTTGTTGGATTTGTATGGTCCAAATGCAATTGGTTTGGTGTCTTTTGGACTATGAATCAAACTTAACTGATAAAATTAAACTTACAAAAATTACTAGTGAAATATAATATTTCTATGAACTAATAATGCTTATTCTAAGTCAGAGATTTTATCTATCACATTTTTAACCCTCACAATATTGTTGTTCAACGTGGTTTTGTTCCACTAGGCGATATGCGTGCCTGGTAATTCATGAGAGCTCTAGAGGCTGGGCCAAAATCTCATAGGAGAGGCCCCACTGCACTCTCATATAGGTGAATTCATCAAGTGTATACTGATTTTAAATACACCATCCATAAGGAATATGAATTATATTAAGAGTTATAACTGGTCCTCCCAATTAGCAGCATTCAAGCACTCTCTTTTAGTGCTTCAGTGTCAATATCAACTTGTTTTTACCGTATGAACCTATTTTATGGGATCTCCTATCACATAGGTTGGGTTACCATCTTTATTGACAACATGTCTTCCTTAACCCCATATCTCTTGAGGTTTGAAGAATTATTTTTCTTCCTACATGTTTTGTCAGAGGAATGGCAAAATTTATCTCTGACTTCACATAGTCAATGGAAATTATTCCATCTCTCAACAGCTGTTTTATGACATTATGTCTCAATTCCATTTTTCTACTTTTACAATTATAAGATTTATTCTTTGTGGTAGCTGTTGCCGCTTGAGAATCACAATGCATAGACACATGAGACAATACGTCCTTTATTAAAGGAATATTAGCTAAGAAATTTCTTACCCACTCAGTCTCAGAACCATCTAACTCCAGAGCTACAAACTCTGATTCCATAGTCGATCTAGCAATGATAGTCTCTTTAGCTAATTTCCACGATATTCCATCACCACCAAGGGTGAATACATAACTACTAGTGAATTTTGTCGCATCTGAATTACAAATCCAGTTTGCATCACTATACCCTTCTAAAGTAGAAGAAAATACACTATATAATACTATAATCCATGGTTCTCTCACGAGGTAAATTAGTCAAAATCCATGTGTCCAGTTTGCACCAGGAGGTAAATTAGTCAAAATTCTGTTTTATTTTTCATAATAGAATCAATCTCAATTTTTATTCTCTCTTTCCAATATTCAACATAAGAAGAAGATATAGCTTCAAAATAATTCGATGTTTCATTACCAACAAGAAAAGTTTGAAAATCATTTACATAAGAAAAATATTCTTTCCTAGACCTTTTTCTCTTTCTCAGTTCCTCGTTAGAGGTAATTTCATTATTTGTTTCAACATGTGTATGAGAAATTTTATCAGACAGTGGATAAATATATTCAAGAAATTCAGCATTTTTTATCTCAATTATACTATTGCAACCACGCACATTTTTTAAAACAAGAAATCTATATGCAACACTATGTTTAGCATATCCAATAAGCATGTCGTGAGCAGTTTTAGAACCTATTTTCCTCTTTTTAGGTTCAGTAAAAAGAACTTTAGCAAGGCACCCTCACACTTTTAACTATTTCAAGGTAGGTTTATAACCCTTTCACAATTCATACGGAGTTTTTTCAGTTCTTCTATGTGAAATTCTATTTTGTACGTGACATGTTGTAACGACCCGACCGGTCTTTTTGAGCTCTAGCGCTTCATTCAGCAGTTTGAAGTCGTGAGCAACTCCATTTCAGGTATTATGACTTGTAGGTGTGGTCGGAATTGAATTTCGGAAAGTTTAGAGTTGATTTGGAAAGAAAATTCTCATTTCAGAAGCCTTAAGTTGGAAGAATCAACTAAGATTGGAATTTTGAGTAAACGACCTCTGAATCGGGATTTGAACATTCCAGCAGGTTCGTATGATGATTTCGGACTTGGGCATATGTCTGGATCAGGTTTTGGATAACCCGGGAGCGTTTCGACATATATTGTGGAAGTCAGCATTTTTGAAGGAATTTCCTAAGTTTGGCATGAAGCGAATTTCAGTGATATTGATGTTCGTTTGGGATTCCGAGTCTGGGAATAGCTTTGTATGGTAATTTTAGAGTTGGGAGCGCGATAAGAAGTGAATCCGGATGTCTGGAGGTCATTTTGAAGTCATTTGGCTAAAGATAAAAATTTGAAGGTTTTTGAGAAAATCCGATCGGAAGTGGAAATTTTGATATCGGGTTCGAAATATGATTCTGGAAGTTGGAACAGGTCCGTAATGTCGAATATGACTTGTGTGCAAAATTTGAGGTCAATCGGACGTGATTTGATAGGTTTCGACATCGGATGTAGAAGTTGAAATTTCTAAGTTCATAAAGTTTGAATTTTAGTGTGATTCGTGATTTCGGCATTGTTTGATGTGATTTCGAGGCTCGACTAATATCGAATGAGGTATTGGGACTGGTTGGTAGTTTTGGTTGAGGTCTCGGGGATCTCGGGAGTGTTTCGGATGCTCAACGGGTCGATTTTTGCCTTGAGAGGGTTGTTGGTTTTCTGGTGTGAGTGCAGCAGGTTTTTACTCTATGTGATCGCGTGACTGGGTATACGATCGCATAGAAGGATTTGGAGGCTGCTTGGATTTGGCCTATGCGATCGCGTGGCAGTGTATGCGATCGCATAGGGGAAAAATTGGAGGCCCTGGGAATTTTCTTATGCGATCGCGGGTTGTTGTTTGCGATCGCAGAGAAGGATTTGTGAAGGCTGCTGGGTTTCCCTATGCAATCGCAGGGTCTTGTATGTGATCACACATAGGAATTTTGGGGGCACTTGAGATTGGCTTACGCGATCGCGTGAAGGGTAGTGCGATCGAATAGAAGGGGTCATCTAGGTAGAATGTTTTTAACCATGAATTTTGGCCATTTCCTCACTATTTTCATCTTGGCATGGCGATTTTGGGAGGCTTCAAAGGGGGATTTTCATCATGCATTGCAAGATAAGCAAATTCCTCCCGTTTTTAAGTTAAATACAAGATTATTTGGTTTGTCATTGTTTGGATAGTTTTGGGGCGTCGTGCATCCGTTGGAATCGTCGGAAGGGCTTGGAAGCCGGTTATGGAATTTCGGAGCGAAGTAAGTCTCCTTTCTAACTTTGTAGGGGGAATTATCCCCCTAGGTGAACTAATTAAGTATGAGTTACTATCTGTGGGGGCTACGTACGCACGAGGTGACGGGAGTCCATGCGTAGCTACTATTATGCCATGTCCGGGTAGCCTAGGACCCATTAGCATGATTTACCTGTTGTACCTGTGACCTTGTCTGTAATATTAGACTACTAATATAATTGAAATTGTAATTGAATGACTAAAGAAGATTAGAGTTTATTTTCTTAAGCATCTAAAAAGAGAATTGATTTCCTTCGCGGGCAATTGTATTTCCGGATAAGGTTATGTTATTAAACATTATAAAAGCTTGGAAAGCGAATTTCGAAAAAAAGGATTTAAATAATATTATGTGGTTTTCAAAAGAGAAATCTTTCATTTACTTGAGTATTTGTTTTTCCGACGTAGTAGGGGTGGACTGTTGATTGTGCATGATTGCATGTGGCCACTTAGCAATTTACATTCCGCGAGCGGAGTGTTATTTCCCCCACTCTCATGGGAGCGGGCCATACTCTACATTCGAGTTTGAAAGAAATATTATGGTTCAGGCCGTTCGATCCTCGGTAGTGCACATAGATGATTATTATGATGGCTCAGGCCGGTTGTCCTTATCCCATATGCGCATGCTAAATTGTTAAATCTTTTCATGATTTTTGAAGTGATAAAATATTTTGGGGGAAAATAAAGAATAAATTGTTGATTTATGATATTTGAGGGAAAACAAAGAGGAAATTGTTATTTAGGATATTTGGAAAAATAATGAGAAAGTAGGTAACTGTTTGTTTACTTCCAGTATTTACTTGGATTTCAGTGCCTTATATATATGATGTTGTACTAACTTTAAATGCCTATCGTGTTCATCTTATGCTGCTAAATTAATTGTTGGACCCTACTGAGTGTCTAATTCGACCTCTCGTCACTACCTCTCTGAGGTTAAGCGAGCGACTTACTGAGTGCACGTTATTTTTGTACTCATGCTACACTTGTTGTGTATTTTATTGCACAAGTACTTCATAGAAACGTGGAGGATTCGGAGACTTAGGCGAACTGCATCATCCGGAGGCGATCCGCAACTGACAGAGTCTCCCTCGTACTGTATTTATTTTTATTTTAAATTTCCTTGTCCAATTTGTATTTCGGACATGCTTTGTGATGATTGTATAAATTCTTAGAAATTACTTGTGTACTTGTGACACGGGGTTCTGGGATGTGTAGGGGTATATTTTCTAAAATAGGATATTCAAACCATTGTTTTACTTAACAGATTTTATTTAGTTAATATGTAATAAAGTGAAAGGGAATGGTTTTTCATAAATGTTAAAACGGGAATTTATTTCGACTATTTAATGATTGGCTTGCCTGACGGTGGTTTCCGACGCCATCACGAAAGTTGTAGATTTTGGGTCGTGACAACATGGTATCAGAGCACTAGGTTCCCTTAGGTCTCACGAGTCATGAGCAAGTCTAGTAGAGTCTTGTGGATCGGTACGGAGACGCTGTACTTATCTTCGAGAGGCTACAGGGCTGTTAGGAGTACTTCCCTTCTTGATTCCTCATCGTGTGATTTAATTCCTTTGAGGCTTATGCCTATGTTTATTCCTACTCAATCTTACGCGTCCTAAGCACTTGCTATGAATTAGGAATTTGAGGAATTGAAATGGTGCTACAGATGTAATTCGAGATGTTTCCATGTGTAATTGGTTGGGGCTGTTGTTATGGCCCTGCAAAAGAATAATATGTTGTTTCAGCTCAGTAGCTGTATTTCTGAGAGCCTTAAGGCTATGCTCAGGTAGTGATGATGCTTGTGATTGGTTATGGCACGATGTGGATATGATGAAAGAATTCTTTCCCGTATTTTGGGGGTGATGAATGGTTTGAGGGGTGGTCTTCTCAGAGTGTGATTTAGAGATTTCGATATTTTAGTTCCGGCAGAGGGAAGGCATTTGGATTATGAATGGTCCGGTTGGGGTTGATAAAGTAGTAAGACTGGGTGTCTTCAAGTGAGATGGGATATGCACCTGTGACGTGAAGTCGTCGTCATTGATCGAATGGAATGTGTTAAGTTTGTCGGTGCTATGGTTTCTTCGGTTGCGTGGGGTTAAAGTATTGAGAAGAAGTATTGAAGAATGCGGTTGGCAGAGACCGTGAGGTGCATGTGTTCAGTACCGGATAAGTTTTGATAATGAAGGCAGCTAGAGAAAGACGATCTTCGGAGAGCTAGAAGTCGTGGTGATCTGTTGGTTTGAGAGCTACAGAGATTGATCCTGAAGTAATGCTAGGCGGTGGTTCCATTTCTAGGAGGCCAGGTGTAAGAAGCGGAAGTCGAGCAGTCGCAAAGTGGGGGAGCGGCAGCATAGCTTGGAATTTGAAGATATTGTCGCGCATCTAATGGATGTCCGTGAGGAGCGGACAAACTAGTAAAGTTGGTAAATGAAGCATGACGTAAGATGGGGTATTGATGTCGTAAAGAAATATTATGGTTCGGGCCGTTTGACCCTCGGCAGTGCACATAGATGATTATTATGATGGCTCAGGCCGCTTGTCCTTATCCCGTATGCGCATGCTAAATTGTTAAATGTTTTTCATGATTTTTGAAGTGATAAAATATTTGGGGGGAAATAAAGAAGAAATTGTTGATTTATGATATTTGGGGGAAAACAAAGAGGAAATTGTTATTTAGGATATTTGGAAAAATAATGAGAAAGTGGTAACTGTTTGTTTACTTCCAGTATTTACTTGGATTTCAGTGCCTTATATATATGTTGTTGTACTACCTTTACATGCATATCGTGTTCATTTTATGCTGCTAAATTAATTGTTGGACCCTAGTGAGTGTCTAATTCGACCTCTCGTCACTACCTCTCTGAGGATATGCGGGCGATTTACTGAGTACACATTATTTTTGTACTCATGCTACACTTGCTGTGCATTTTATTGCACAGGTACTTTCATAGCAACGTGGAGGATTCGGAGACTTAGGCGAGTTTCATCATCCGGAGGCGATCCGCAACTGACAAAGTCTCCCTCGTACTGTATTTATTTTTATTTTAAATTTCCTTGTCAAAATTGTATTTCGGACAGGCTTTGTGATGATTGTATAAATTCTTAGAAATTGCTCATGTACTTGTGACACCGGGTTCTGGGATGTGTAGGGGTATATTTGCTAAAATAGGATATTCAAACTATTGTTTTACTTAACAGATTTTATTTAGTTAATATGTAACAAAGTGAGAGGAAATGGTTTTTCATAAATGTTAAAACATGAATTTATTTCGACTATTTAATGATTGGCTTGCCTAACGGTGGTGTCCGGCGCCATCAGGACCGTTGTAAATTTTGGGTCGTGACACATGCAGATAATATATTTTCACCCCATAAATTGTCAGGTGCATTATAACTAACTAACATATAGTTCATCATCTTTTTCAGTGTTCTAGTTTTTCTTTCAGCTACTCCATCTGATTAAGGCGAATAAGGCGGAATTACTTCATGAATTATTCCTTCTTTTTCACAGAAGACATTCAAAGACAAATATTCTCCACCTCTATCAGATCTAATTCTCTTGATGTTTCTACTAAGTTGATTTTCATCCTCATTTTTATAAGAAATAAAAGCATTAAATGCATGATCTTCGTTTCTAAGCAAATATAACTTAGTATATCTAGAAAAATTATCAATAAAAGTCACATAATATCTTTTACCACCTCTAGTCATAGTCTGCTTTAAACCGCCTAAATCAGTGTGAACCAAGGATAATAATTTAGTTTCTCTATTTTTTGGAAAACAAGTCTTTTTAGTAGTTTTAGTTTCAGCACATATTTCAGACTTATCAATAGTTTTTGAGTTCAAACCAGATATTAGTCCTAGTGTCACTGCTTGAAATTCCCACCCTCTGGACTGTGATGGCGCCTAACATTTTACTTGCTAGGCAAATCAATGTTAGATGTAGTTATTAACCATTTTTTAATAATTAAAGTCAAATGAAAATCAATAAGCTAAATAAACGGAAATAAAGTAGATAAATTTGATAAACGACTATATCCAAATACAAATCCTAGAATTGGTGTCATGAATACACGATCGTCTAAAGTACTACAAATAATAGTCTGAATGAAAGCATAATTGTCTGAATCAAAATAACAGCTAGGGTAATGTAGAAGGGGACTTCAGGGATGCGAACGTTGTGCAGATGTACCTCAAGTCTCCGTCAAGCACTGGATCCGAGCAATCTACAGACTGCCGCTAGGACCAACTACAAAATTTGCACAAGAAGTGTAGAGTGTAGTATGAGTACAACTGACTCCGTGTACTCTGTAAGTGCCGAGCCTAACCTCAACGAAGTAGTGACGAGGCTAAGGTGGGTCACCTACAATAACTTGTATGCAGAATAGGGAAGGAAATAGGTTATGATGGTAAAGCAGTTAATTTATGAAAACGATCTCAATCCTCGCAACCAGAGAATCCAGAATATCAGACCTCAAAATATCACATAAAAAGACTAAAAATAACACAATAACACAATGAGTACAATATACACAATCCATGCGCGTAACCTGATCCCACCGTACACACACTATCCTTCCTTATTCCACCATAACATCATTTATCAATATCGGAAATCACATAAAATTTGTTGCAGTATGCAACTCGATCCCACCATATCATCATAATCAATATCATAATCCTCACTTATTTCACCATGTCATAATTTATCAATAACAAGTATTACACACACAACTGTTGCGGTGTGCAACCCGATCCCGCTATATCATTATAATCAATATCAAAATCCTCCCTTATTTCACCATATCACAGCTGTTGCAGCATGCAACCCAGTCCATAAACAATTTCAATAAATGTAATCAATCCAATAGCTCAATTTACAAGCATCTCTACAATTAAAGAATATGAACGTAAAGCAATAAAGCAACCACGTGCTAAACAAAATAATGCTACAGATAATGAAAATGCAACAAGATAATCCAAGTACGTGATAATTAAGGTATCCAAATAAGACATTTAAGCGCAAGTAGCAAATAATCACGGAGTCATGGAAGGGACGAACAGTTCAATACAAGAATAATTAATGACAAATAATCAATTACGGCATAGAATGCAACTAAAGCATGTAAAAGTTAAGGCAAGAAATATGTCACGACCCAAAATCCTATCTTAGGTCGTAATGGCACCTAACAGCAGGGTCAGTCAAGCCAACACTAAATTTACTAAGGTTCTTTCTTATTAGATTAAACATTTCAACATATACTCAGTTTTTAAAAGTTAAAACATGCATCGACAAGGATAATTAGCCAGTTTTTAATCAAAAGTAGTCATGAAGAGGCGTGAGCCAATATATATACAAACCCGAAATCCATAATAACTAACACGTGTGTGTCAGGAACTAGTGTCACAAGTCCTACAAGCATAGTAATAGAATATACAAAAGATATAATATACAGTCCCACTGTTTAAAGGAAATATACGGGAAATAAGCAAAAGAAACCCCATGGTGCTGCTGGAAATCGCCAGGAGAAAAGCAGCTCACAGTGAAGTCAGGTCTGTCTAATATCAAGGTCAAGCTCTGGTCCGACAACCAGATGCACCAGCCTCAGAACCTGTACAATTAAGTACAGAAGCGTAGCATGAGTACATAAATATATATGTACCCAGTGAGTATCCCGCCTAACCTCGAAGAGGTAGTGACGAGAGGTCGACATGACACTCACTAAGGTCCAACAATATAATTTAACAGAATATGATAGAAACGGTAGGCATGTAAAGGAAGTGAAGCAACAAATATATATAAGGCACTGAAATCCAAGGAAGTACTGGGAATGAATAAAACAATTACAACTTCACTTTCCCCCAAATATCTGTCGAATCAATGTCCATGAATTAGTAACAAATAAATCATGCGCATGCAGGGTAAGGACAACCGGCTGGAGTCATAAGATAGTCATGTTCGTGCACTGTCGAGGGTCGAACGGCTCGAACCACAAGTGCACCTCTCCACAAATCACTCATATCTATGCACTGCCGAGGATCGAACGGCCCGAACCAAAAGTGTATCTTTGCCCTAAATTAATCCTCTCTATGCACTGTCGATGATCGAATGGCCTGAACCAAAAGTGCATCTCTCAATCCGCCATGGCGTACGGCCCGTTCCCATAAGAGTGGGGGAAATCAAAATCTGCTCGGAATGTAAATTGCGAAGCGGTCACATGCACACACAATCCACACATTTATTATTTATAAATTACTTTTCGTGATCAATTCCTTAAAATTACTTAAATTCCATTATCTCAGGGAAACAAGTCGCATGTAACATTAATTCACTAAACATATAGTTCATTTCGAGGAAAAACATAAGGCATGGTGTAGGCCTAACTACACGGACATAATAGTAATAACCGCTACATACGGACTCTCGTCACTTTGTACGTACGTAGCCCCCCACAACTATCACACATAGAATTTAAATCACCTAGGGGGACACCTTCCCCCTAACAAGGTTAGCAAGGAGACTCGCCTCGCGTCGCACCTACTCTCCGGGTCAAGAATGTGCCCGAAACTCCGAACTCGACACCCACGGACTCGAAACTAGCCAAATGTTATACAAATATATCAATTTATATTCAAAGCATGGAATTCTCCTATTATTTAGTCAAATTCACCATTCTTGAAGAAATCCTAGAATCCAACCCCTGGACCGCATGCTCGGATTCCAAAAATTCTCGAAGGACCGTACCTGCGGTCTCGCAAATGCAAGCAAAGGCTCGCACCTGCGGAAAAGGACAAGGAGGCCTGGGCTCGCACCTGCGTCCTGCGGAACTTTGTCCGCACCTGCGATAGATGGCCTTCCCGCTGGGGGTCGTACCTACGAGGCTGGGACCGCAGGAGCGGTCTCGCACCTGCGACTGGGCAACCGCACCTGCGGTTACACCAGAACAGGTGCACCAGCAGCTATATCAGCTGGTGTTTGGCCTCGTGTGGTGTCCGGGAGGCACCTGGGCCCACCCGATCCTCCGTCCAAATATACCAACAAGTCCCAAATCATAATACGAACTCGCTCGAGCCTTCGGAACACCCAAAACAACACAAAAACATAAAACCACACCTCAAAACCCCTAAAACCAAACTTAGGAACTTTAAGTGTTCTTGACTTCGCTAACAACGCGCCGAACCGACCTACACTACTCGGAATGACACCAAATTTTGCAGGGAAGTCATAAATGACATAACGGAACTATTCCCGGTCTCAAAATTCCGCCTGGACCTGGATAACTCAAAAACACATCCCAAACCACAATAGGAACCTAAGGAACTCTTATTTCAATATTGGGCGTCGAAACACTCCCGGGTCATCCAAAACCCATTCCGAACATACGCCCAAGTCCGAAATCATCATACAAAGCTACCGGAACCGTTGAAACTCGATTCCGAGGTCGTTTACTAAAAATGTTGACCGAAGTCAACTTGGCCTTAAAGGCCAACCTTAAGGAACCAAGTGTTCCTATACCACCCTAAACACTTCCGAATCCCGAACCACCAGTCCCCGCAAGTCATAAATCATAATAAGCCTCTATGGGAAGTTTCATTTAGGGAAACGGGGTCTGATAACGCAAAATGACCGGTCGGGTCGTTGCATTCTCCACCTCTTAAACAAACGTTCATCCTCAAACGGGTCTAGAATCATACATGTAGTGCTGAATAAGTGTGGATATCTGCTCCGTATGTCCTCCTCAGACTCCAAGGTCGCCTCCTCGACTGGTTAGCCCCTCCACTGGACCTTCACTGCAGAAACTCTCTTGGACCTCTACTGGCAATCCTGTCTATCAATAATGGCAACTGGCTCCTCCTCGTAGCCCAGCCTCTCATCCAACTGAATAGTGCTGAAATCAACCACGTGAGAGAATTCAGCGTGGTACCTCCGGAGCATGGATACAAGAAAATCTGGATGATCTCCTGATAAACTGGGAGGTAAGGCCAGCTCATAAGCAGCCTCCCAACTTGCCTCAACACCTCGAAGGGACTTATAAACCTCGGGCTTAGCTTGCCCTACTTCCCAAACCTCATAATACCCTTCATAGGCGAGACTTTCAATAAAACCTTGTCTCCTTCCATAAATGATACATCACGCGCCTTCTGATCCGTGTAACTCTTCTGTCTGGACTGTGCTGTGCGGAGCCTCTCCTGGATCAACTTCACTTTCTCCAAAGCATCCCTCACCAGGTCGGTGCCATATAAATTAGCCTCACCAGGCTCAAACCACCCGATAGGAGAACGACATCGCCAACCATACAAAGCCTCAAATGGTGCCATCTCAATGCTAGACTGATAACTATTATTGTAAGCAAACTCGGCCAAAGGCAAGAACTGGTCCCACTGACCTGCGAAGTCAATCACAGATGTCCTGAGCATGTCCTCCAATATCTGAACTGTACGCT
>ML373775.1:106659-133353 GCA_005239525.1 Nicotiana knightiana | reverse complement strand
GAAATTCCCATAATTTTGGGAAGGCCATTTTTGGCCACAGTCAGAGCTCTTATTGATTGTGAGACTGGTGAACTTAAGATGAGGCTTAACAATGAAGAAATCACTTTCAACATGCAGAAATCTATGAGGAAACCTAGTGAGTTCGCCAACTGCTCTCTTATTGTTGCTGTGAATGTGATCCCAGAAAAAGTTGATGTATCATTGACTATTGGGGACCCTTTGGATGAATGTTTCATGAATCTGGATGAGATGAATGGTGAAGAACTAGTAGATTGGGTGTTAGCACTTGAGGAAAAAGAGGAATGGAAACAGGCTCTCGAGTTTGATTCATTACATTTAGAGAAAAGTGAGAACCCGCCGGCCGAGCTATCTAGTGAAGAACTACCCAGGTTAGAACTGAAATCGGAGGATGCTGATGTGGCAGAAAAGATATTAGATTTAACCAAGGACTTCGATGATACAAACTTTGTTGAATCTAGTGTCATCAGTGTTAATGATGTTGGTACACAGTCCAACCATTTGTTCACATTGTGTTTGGATGATGATATGCAAATAAAGTTATCCGAACTACTTGACGAGTTGAGGGATAAAGAACAAGATGCCTACATTCTTGAGTTCTTCTTGCCAGAACGTAAGGAGTACACATTTTGTCGAAAAACTAAGAAACGCAGATTATTACAGGGTTTTATTGGGCCAGGCAGATTTGTTCCACCACCCCATGAGCATGATCATAGAGCAGAAGCAAAAATTGGGGTGCAATTCATAAGTTCAAAGTGGAGGCATAAAATGATTAAAGCATGTGCTCAAAGGAACATGCAGGCGAGATCAATGGATAGGATGTCAACACTATTGGACCAGGGAGTTTCTTACACCTTACTTTTATTTCTTGTTTTGTCTATAGGTGATGCACTGAGGACACTGCATGATTTAAGTGTGGGGTGTTGTACATANTAAATTATCATAATTACTTGAGAGAGATTTATGGTAGATAGAGTGTTCATGATTGATAGAGACGATTAATTAAACTATAAGAAATATCCGAGAAAGAATTCACCAACGGGGGAAACCAAACCTTAGACCTTTATTATCATTATTTACAACACATTGTTAGTAATTGCTAGTTTATTATTATTGTCAGTAGAATTAGTAAAACATCACCAAGTTATATTAAAAAGTCTTGAGAGAATTGATTGAGTAAAAGTTGCGTATTCTGACGAATTAATTGATACGTAAATTCCCTGTGGGATCAACTCTGGGCGTAATACCCCGGATTATATTTGCAATGCCCGCTTAGTCTTTTATTAGACATAGTTGAGCGTGATCAAGAGGCGGCAGGTTGAGGAGTTTAGGTTCTACTCCTTCAAGGGGTTCTTCCTCTTCTCAAATTACTTCCCCTCCTTCTTTCAGGTCTTTAACTTCTTCGAGGGCTAGGGCTTATAGATCTTCATCCAAAGGTAGAGGACATCACAAACCTTTGCGCGAACCGAGGGTGTATGAAATAGTACCTTCGAAATTCACCTTTGCTAGGGATAGTCAGGCCCTTAGAGATCAGCTTTCTTCATTGTCGTCTCTTGACAGTTCTAACAAGTACCCTACCCAACTCACTGAAGGTTTAATTCCTCTTATACGCAGGGACTGTTATTGGAGTTCCAATTTTCCTGTAATCATTCCAAACAGTAATCAAAGAATAACGTCTTACAATACAGGGCATTATTTTGTTTATACCTATCCCTTTACATTAGGGTTTAAGCCTCCTACTGACCCGATTATCATCGAGTTCTGTTGATTTTTCAAAATTTGCTTGGGACAAGTCGGTCCTCTTGAATGGCGAGCCGTTGCATGTTTTAGATACTTGGCTACCCTAGCTTCGATCCCCTTTACCTTTCATCATCTTATTCACCTCTATTCCCCAATGTTGTTCCGTCAGGGTGATGTTTTAGATGTCAATGCTACATAATATTATAAGCTAATTGTGCAGTACCCAATTTTCGAGTGCTGTCTAATAAGAAAAACCTGGTTCTTCTCGGTGTACTACTTACTACTATTTGCGAAATAATAAAGCAGTAAAGTAAAGACACAGATTTTTACGTGGAAAACACCTGGCTCAAAAGGTGAAAAAGTCACGACCTACTCCTCAGTAGGATGTGCTCAAACACTTCACTAAAAACTCTGAGCCAAACGGACTTACAAAATAAACTCTTTTGTAATCCTAGGACTAACTCTAATCCTCTTTGTATCAACTAGCCTCTAGCTATTTCTACAGACGTCAAGCTAACTCTAAATTGAACAGTGTGTACCTATTGCAATTTGTTTCTAAGAAAGCTGAAAAGATACAATGTTAAAACTCCTACTACACCCAACTAGACTCAATGATAAATGAATGGAACTGTTTCTTCTAGTCGAACTGACAATACTTCTGCTTGCAAATAACCTGGGAATTTTGCTTATAGAACTTGATTCAATTTAGCCCTTTGTGCGTATTTTTGTGTCGTCCATTTTAGCAGTAATACTTTGAGTATTTATAAAGTCAGTTGTTGAGTTCTGGTCCGATTCTACCTGGGAGAACAAGTTCTTATCAAACCTCAACTTCCTTCCTTTGTTTCTGTCCTTGCTGAATTCAACTTCTTTCATCTACATCAGTTTGCAATCTTTTCGAAATAGGAGACACCCTCTTAGTTCTTTGATACTCAGCAATCACTAATATCTCCTATGCTTGTACGATTCTAGTGCCAACTGCTCCGTTCAGGTGTGTATGATTTGATGAACCTGGTTCATCTTGTCAACATTTGTCAATCTTCAAAACCCATTCAGTGACATGGGCCAGCAAATTCCCCCTTTTTGATGATGACAAACTTTGTGCTTTTATCCTGTATACACTTCAAACACTTTGTATATTTTTAAGCATTAATCATTGAGAACCAGGTTCATTAGGTTATAAATATCACTTTTTGAAAATTTTGAACCAATACCACAACACATCTTCCCCCTTTTGGCATCATCGAGAAGTTGCAAAATGATACTTACCAGTTTTTAATTCTCACTTATGGCCAATTTAGGCAACTGCAGGTGCAAACATGATTAATCATCACAAGAAACTAATAATGTAAGCTAAATAAGAAATTGAGACATTTTTCAAAACAGCAAGCTTTCATTGATTAACAGGGATGATCAACACCAAAACAGATGAAAATCAAAACAGCCAAAACATGAGAAATATAGAATAAAAACTGAAACAAAAACTGGACACTGTCCCGAACTGGACACTTGATAGGTTTGGAGGGGGTAGCACTGGACATTCCTAAGGCTGGGAGGGTGCAGATGAGGCTGGGTTCTTGGTTTGTATAAGGGATAACATTTGGTGTAAAACACCTTCATTTTTCTCCTTCTCCTTTGCTAACTCAGCTTTGAGAGCATCACGCTCGGCTTCCACCTCAATTAAGCGAAACCTCAATCGAAGGATCTCCATATCCTTTAACTCGCTTTCTTGCACCAGAGTACGGACCTTGCTATTGACTGGTAGCTTCCGAGATGAACCAGGTTCATCTGTCGGGGCATTGACAGTATAATCACAAGACAGCACAGTGTCCTTCCCAAAGAAATCCTTAACAGTAGCCATCTCATCCTTCTTTGTAGGAACTCCAAAATAAGCAAGAACGACAGTCAAAATAAAGCCATAAGGGATCGCATACACTTTGGTTCCATTCACCACTCTGTCCAAGAGCTGGATGATAAAAGCTGGCCAATTAATCTGCTTGCCTCTGAACAGACACTCCATGAGGGTTAAATCCATGTATTTAGCGGTGTGTCTTCATTCTTGTCTGGGCAGCAGGAACTTGATCACAAATTCAAAGAACAACTTGTGCTCAGGCTTCATCTCACTCTTCTACACAGCCCTAGGTTCAATCTCCTTCTCATTGTCGCAGAAGAATCTGGTGTTATTGAGAGCTGAGGCCATTCCATCTAAACACGGCCATCTCTACCTCGTGTATTCTTCATAACCCTCAGCTGGAATGTCTAGAATGACTCCCTGTTCTTGAGCATCAAAGGAGACTTCAACTCCCTTGACCAATGAGGTGACACTGCCTCCAATTACTGTGGCATTCCCCATAAACTCCACAACCTCATTTCTGACCAGCCTGCCTTCCATACGAAGGACCATGTCCTTCCAGCCCTACGCTGCCAGAAAATCCAGTAAATACCTCATTCCAGGCTCCTCCAAATCCTTCAACAATTTCCCTTTCAAGATTTTTCTCTTGCCAAACATGGCAACTCTGTCAGTAGACACTTCTCCAATCTCCTTCTCTTCCTCCCCACTCCATTCTGGATCATCATCCCTCTCAATAATCTGTACTTTCTTCACCTTCTTTATCTTAGACCTTGTCCTTGACGCAGTACTCCCAGTGGTGATGGGCACAGTAGCTGACTTCTTTGAAGAAGTCTTAGCCTTTTTGGGCTTGGGAGTCTTGGTAACCACTGGAGCAGCCTCCTCTTCTTGTTGGACCAGGTCCAACCACTCTTCATCATCAACAATAACAGGTTCCCCTACCTTTGCTTTCCCCTCCCTGCCTTCTTTCTTTTGCTCTCTTGTAGAGCTTTTTCCAATTTCTCCTCCTCTTCTCGTACAATATTTCTCGTCGCATGTACCTTAGGAACAGGTACACCAACAGAATCAGCAGTCTTCCTTTTCTTTGAAGGAACTGAGGCTTTAGACTTTCTGGACTTTGGAGTCCTTCTCTTCTTGGGGTTGTATGAGTCCCCCAGCTTCTTTAGTCTTTCAGCCAAAGTTTCTTCCCCAGAAGAAACATGTTCATCTATTTCCTTCATTAACTTCTCCAACCCAGCATCAGCTTCCTCAACTTCAGTAGTTCCCCCTAAAACCATGACATCTTCTTCAAGATTTTCAAGAATGGGGCCACAAATTGCAAGCGTGGTACCATCCTCCCCGGATCCCCTCACATCTAATTCACCCTCATTCACAAGATTTTTCTCTTTCCCAAATTTTCTTTGCCTTCTTGGAACTTCCACATCCACCACAGACCCCACCAACACAAATCGATTCTCAACAGAATTTAAATCAGAGGTAACTTCAGTATTACCTTTCTCAGCACTGGATGAATCAGGTGCTTCGTCTTCATTGGCTGATTTAAATGAATCATTGGATGATTCCGGTTTAGAGCCTTCCTCAGCACGTAACAATTCTACCAAGAATTTTGCTCTTGAACCAGAAGCCACAAATTTACGTGCAAGAACCTTAACACGACGGGTTTTGGGGGCTGGGGTAGGGTTTGGTGTGGGTTCAGGGATTGTAGAGTGTTCTGGGGTTGATGATTTTTCAGGAGACTCGGAACTATAGACTGTTGGAGAGTTTGAATTAGATTCATAGTTTCCCCCATCATAATCTCTGTTTGGGGATGAGTCAGAAGAAGTTGGTAGAGGAGACGACATGATTTTGATTTGGTTAGAGAGAGAAGAAAATAAAAGGCAGTAGGGATTATGAGTTGAGTGAGTTGAAAAAGGTTCTTCTGGTGTTTTATGCACAATGATTAATGATGGCCTATTTCTAACTTGTGGCTGGGGAGATTTCAACATAAGTGTATTAACCAAGTAGGATCCTAATCGATTAAGAACTTTCAGTGATTGGACATTGATTAAACAGTTACTTTACCCCTAAAACTAGGCTAATTAATTGAGATGGGACTTCTTGAAAGTGGTTCATTATTTGGGTAAGTACGAGAATTGAATTTGAACCATAAATGGATAGAGTCCTGCTCATGCATGACTGTACTTGAATTAATATATGTATGGAGATGAGAACGTACCTTGTCAGTCACGTAAACCAGCATCGATGAACCAGGTTCATCCTGTTAAAAATATTTATTTTGCCTCAATTCACAAAGATAGAGAAACATCATTAGTGACTAGGGAATCATATTAATACATGGCAAAAGAGTATGGTAAGTACTGAGCAATGATTAATCTGATTACGTACCTAATTAAAATTTTCTAGCCAAACAAAACTTCCCCCTTTTTTTTCAATTTTGTTTTTCAATTAGGTGATCTTAATCATCCCTAATTCAAGCATGTTTCTCTCATAATGCTCCCTACTCAATGTTTTGGTAAATATATCAGCAATTTGATGATTAGTAGCACAGAATTCGATTGAGATCATTCCTTTTTCATAGTTATCCCTCAGGAAATGGTGCCTAGCATCTATGTGCTTAGTTCTCTTGTGATGAACCGGGTTCTTAGTCATACTGATTGCACTAGTGTTATCACAGTAAATAGGAATGCATCCCACATCTATACCAAAGTCCAGGAGTTTTTGCTTGATCCATAGCAACTGGGCACAGCAAGAGGCTGCAGCCACATATTCAACCTCAGCAGTAGACAAGGCTACTGAATTTTGTTTCTTGGTGGCCCAAGAGACAAGGCAGGAGCCCAAAAAGTGATTCATGCCTTAAGTATTTTTCCTGTCAACCAGGAAACCTACATAATCAGCATCAGCATATCCTACATGGTCAAAATTACTACCTTTAGGATACCAAAGGCACAGATCAGTGGTGCCCTTCAGATATCTTAAAATTCTTTTTACTGCAGTGAGGTGGGACTCCTTTGGATTGGCTTGAAACTTAGCACATAGTCCCACACTAAACACTATATCAGGTCTACTTGCAGTAAGATAGAGTAGAGACCCAATCATTCCTCTATATGTCTTCTGATCAACGGATGAACCAGGTTCATCCACATCCAATTTACTAGCTGTGGCTATTGGGGTATCTATCTCCTTTGAATCCTCCATTTTGAATTTCTTGAGGAGTTCTTTCACGTACTTCTGCTGATGTATCATTGTGCCATGTGGAGTTTGTTTGATCTGCAAACCTAAGAAGAAGTTTGGTTCACCCATCATACTCATTTCAAATTCACTCCCCATTAATGTAGCAAATTCCTTTCTAAGATTTTCAGTAGTTGCCCCAAATATGATATCATCAACATATATTTGTACAATCAGAAGATCTTTCCCCTTTACTTTAGGAACAAAGTATTGTCTATCTTGCCTCGTTTGTACCCATGTTCTAGCAGGAATTTTGACAATCTCTCGTACCAAGCTCTAGGTGCTTGCTTGAGACCATAGAGAGCCTTGTCAAGTTTATATACATGATTAGGTGACTCTTTACTTTCAAAACCAGGAGTTTTTTTTACAAATACAACTTCCTTCAAATAGCCATTAAGAAAGGCACTCTATGCATCCATCTGATGAAGAATGAATTCCATGTGTGCGGCAAATGCTATAAGAAGTCTGATTGCCTCCAATCTTGCCACAGGATCAAAGGTCTCATCATAGTCAATTCCCTCTTCTTGGTTGTATCATTGAACAACCAGTCTAGCCTTATTTCTTGTAACAGTTCCATCCCCATCGAGCTTGTTCCTGAATATCCACTTGGTGCCAATTATTGATCTGTCTAGTGGCCTGGGTACCAAGTGCCATACTTGACTCCTCTTAAATTAATTCATCTCTTCTTGCATGGTTGTTACCCAGTCAGCATCTTGCAGGGCTTCAGCAATGTTCTTTGGTTCAATCAAGGATAGAAATGCATCAAACGCACACAGATTTTCCAATGAGGATCTAGTTTTGATTCCAAATCTCAAATCTATTATGATGTTCTCAAGAGGGTGAGAACTCTGATATCTGTGTGGTTTGAGTATCATTTTTTCACTTCTGGATTGTTCCATGTTGTCTTGTAGTTGTGGAACAGGATCATGGCCAGTATTTCCATGTAGAATTCCCCCTATTAAGTTGTGTGGGGTTTTTGAACCCGGTCCATCTGCCATAGGTGCTTCAATGTGGTCATTGCTCCTCACCAGTCCAAGCTCCTCATCTTCTAGTTCCTGTCTCTCAAATAAAGTGTTAGTTTCATCAAAGACAACATGACACTTTCTTCTACACACATAGTTCTTTTATTGTATATTTTATAAGCTTTGCTATTTGTTGAATATCCCAAGAACACTCCCTCATCACTTCTGGGATCAAATTTTCCTAGAGAATCTTTGCCATTATTATGCACATAACACTTGCATCCAAAAACCCTAAGATGGGATATGTTGGGCTCTCCCTTTTAGTAATTCATAAGGAGTTTTCTCTACCAGAGGTCTGTTCATGCATCTATTAATAATGTATCATACAGTGTTAATTTCTTCTGCCCAGAAGCTGTGAGGTAGTTTGCTTGATAGAAGCATGGTTCTAGCCATGTCTTCAAGAGTTCTGTCTTTCCTTTCAACAACCCCATTTTGCTGTGGGGTTCTAGGAGCAGAAAAATTATGATTAACACCATGTTCATCACAGAACTCAACAAACTTAATATTCTCAAATTTATTACCATGGTCAGATCTTATTGATGCCAGTTGTTGTCCCAATTAATTTTGAATTTTCTTAATAAATGAGGTGAACATATCAATGCTTCATCCTTAGATAACAGGAATAAGGTCCAAGTGAACCTTGAAAAATCATCAACTAGCACCATCACATATCTCTTGCCACCTCTACTTAAAGTTCTCATAGAACCGCATAGATCCATATGAACCAGTTCTAACGTCTTGGTGGTACTGACCATTTTCTTACTTTTGAAAGAGGACCTTACCTTCTTCCCCCTGGCACATGCCTCACAAACTTTTTCTTCCTTGAACTTAATGTTAGGAAGTCCTACCACTAAGTCCTTAGAGACTGTTTGTTAAGCTGAGTTAGACCTGCATGACCAAGTCGTTTGTGCCACAGGAGGGGATCACTGTCCAACACACTTAGACAAGTTAGTTCATTTTCAGATAGTGTGGACAAATCTATGACATAGATGTTATTCATTCTTTTTCCCTGCAAAACAATCTTGTCAGTAAGTAGGTTGATTACAAAACATTTTGTGGAAGTAAAGCAACCAGGTTACCTCTGTCACATAGTTGTGATACACTGATCAGACTATATTTCAAGCCATCTATAAGATACACATGTTCAATAGATCGTGTATCATCCTTACCTACTTTACCAACCCCAATGATTTCACCTTTCTTTCCGTTTTCAAAGGAGACATTTCCTCCTTTGAGACTTTCAAGTGAAAGGAACTATTCCATGTTCCCACTCATATGCTTTGAGCAGCCACTATCCAAGTACCAAATCTGGCTGCCTCCTCTCACTTGAACCTACAAAAGGAAATCAGGGGTTAGTTTTAAGAACCCAAACTAGTTTGGGTCCTTTTCTATGAGAAAATGGATGAATCAGATTTCTTCTGGCCCAGTTAGGTAGCCAGTTTTTCTTTTTAATTAATCTCTCATTTTTCTGACTGGCCTTCTCTTTTACAGCACACTCATATTTATAGTGGCCAGTCTTCCCACAATGGATGCAGATTTTATTTTCAGGGAGAGTGAGATACTTGCTTTTGGGATCCCACTTGGAAATTGACTCCCAAAACAAATCCCTCTCCTGTTGGTACTGTGATTCTCTTGAAGCCATATCAGGGCGTCAGAGGATTTATTCCATTTACAGGTTCGATCTAATTCATGTTTGACTTTGCCAAGTTGTTCATTAAGAGTTCTTATTTGCTCGTCCTTGGCATACATCTTATCTTTTAATTTTCCTATGTTTTCTTCTAACATGATATGAGAGTGATCAACTACCTTTTTACTGGATCCTAGTCTTAACTTTAAGTTTTCAGATTTTAGCTCTAGAATCTCAGTTTCGAGTGGATGAACCTCGTTCATCAAGACAGTGTTTTTCTTTTCAGATTTACTGACCCTTATCTCCAGGTCCATGCATTTTGCTTTTAGCATTGCACACTCTTTAGATAGTTGATCCTTCTCTTTGGTTGTTTCCTCAGAATCATCTATGAAGTCAAGTAGCAACTCAGAGAGTTTCTCCTTAGATAAAAACTTTATTTTAGTTTTAAGTTGTGAGATACTTACCTCTGGTTCTTCATAAGTCTCCTTATCAGATTCTCCAATTGCCATGAGAGCCTGATCTTCTTTCTCACCATCTTCTGATTCTTCATCTGAACTTTCCCCCCAAGCAGCAACCATAGCTTTTGTTGTGTTTGTCTTGGGTTGAACCTGTTCCTTCCTCCTGTTCCTTCTCTCATATCTTTCCTTTTCCACTCTACTTCCCACTGAGGATAGTTTTTAATGAGATGGTCAGTCTTGCCACATTTATAGAATCCCTCATTAGCTGACCTTTCTGGTGCCCTTGCCTTGTTGGAGTTTCCTCCCCTGGAGATGTCCTTCTTCCTAAATTATCTCTCCTTCTTTCATAGTGAAGTTTTCATACTGAGAGGATAGTAGTGTACCTCTAGACCTCTTCACTTGAGTTGTTCCTGCATGAGCTACTTGTAGAGTATCCCATATTTCTTTGGCAGTGGTGCAACTTTGGATTCTACTGTATTCATCTGGTCCTAATCCACACACTAGTCACTTCTTTGTTTTGGCATTCTTCTCCCATTTCTTCATATCTTCAGCTGTGCAGTCAGCCCTAGTCTTAGGTACATCTTCACCTTCAGCAGTTTTCTTCATTGTTGCAAGTGGTACATCGGTGACTATGTCCCAGAGTTCATAGTCATCTCCAATAAGGTGGTCCTTCATTCTATTCTTCCACCAAGAATAGTACTGGCCATTGAAGAGTGGTGGTCTTGCAGTTGATTGACCTTCCTAGTTCCCAGGTGCTGCACTCATCTTGATCTTTTCCAAGGTGTTAGCCTTTTCAAGGATAACTTGCTCTAATACCAATTGATGTTTTAGACGTCAATACTACACAATATTATAAGTTAATTGTGCAGTACCCAATTTTCGAGTGTTGTCTAATAAGAAGAATTTGGTTCTTCTTGGTGTACTACTTACTACTATTTGCGGAATAATAAAGCAGTAAAGTAAAGACACAGATATTTTTACGTGGAAAACACCTGGCTCAAAAGGTGAAAAAACCACGACCTACTCCTCAGTAGGATTTGCTCAAACTCTTCACTAAAAACTCTGAGCCAAACAGACTTACAAAATAAACTCTTTTTTAATCCTAGGACTAACTCTAATCCTCTTTGTATCAACTAGCCTCTAGCTAATTTCTACAGACGTCAAGCTAATTCTAACTTGAACTGTGTGTACCTATTGCAATTTGCTTCTAAGAAAGCTGAAAAGATACAATGTTAAAACTCGTACTACCCCCAACTAGACTCAATGATAAATGAATGGAACTGTTTCTTCTAGTTGAACTGTAGTCTTTGCACAATACTTTTGCTTGCAAATAACCTGGGAATTTTTCTTACAGAACTTGATTCAATTTAGCCCTTTGTGCGTCTCTTTGTGTCGTCCATTTCAACAGTAATACTTTGAGTATTTATAAAGTCAGTTGTTGAGTTCTGGTCCGATTCTACCTGGGAGAACAAGTTCTTATCAAACCTCAACTTCCTTCATTTGTTTATGTCCTTGCTGAATTCAACTTCTTTGATCTACATCAGTTTGAAATCTTTTCATATTAGGAGACATCCTCTTAGTTCTTCGATACTCAGCAATCACTGATATCTCCTATGCTTGTACGATTCTTGTGCCAACTACTGCATTCAGGTGTGTATGATTTGATGGACCTGGTTCATATTGTCAATATTTGTCAATCTTCAAAACCCATTTAGTGACATGGGCCAACACAGGGAATTTGTACCCTGTCTGCTAGGAGTAAAAGGGTATTAGTGACTTCATAAGATGATAAGGATCGAGGTTGGTACCTTCGATACGTTTATGTGCCTACGGTTGGCTTAGTAGGTGAAGAAAATCTTACCTTCATTGAGAAGTGGAATTGTTCATGTGAGTACATTTTAGCTCACATTCCTTGCTTTTTGCTTTAGATGTTTTACTAACGCCGTAGCTATTTCTTCTTTTTGCAGCAATCATGGGAATCGTCGAGAATGTCTACGGTTTCATAGATTGGGTAGAAAAGCTTTTGTTAATCGCTCCATTGGAAGAACGTTCATGGAAGTACCTCTCTGAGAGGTTTGGTTGGAGAGTTAAGACTCATGGTAAGTGAAGTTTTTGTTTGTACTTGTTTCTCCCTTTGAGCATTATTTAATCTTTTCCTTTTGACAGGATTTCCTGCTCATGGAGTTTCTGCATCCGCGTCTTTTCCCAAGTTATCCCCGGTTCAGGACCAGGAGATCATTTCAGGCTCTTCTTCTTCAAAGAGAAAAGCAGGTGGGTCAAGGACCTCGGAAGAAGAGGAGGAAGAAGAGGGATTTTTAATCCATAGGTCACGCAGAAGGAAGGTTGTCTCAGACGACGAGTCTACACCTGTTATTGATTCTTCCGTACCTGAAGTTGAATTTTATGCCCTTAAGGATGCTTCTCCCTCTCCCGTGCATGATTCTGTTGATCATTTATTCTGGGAAGGCTTTGATCCTTCTGCTGACGAAGCTCCCCTGCTTGTTTTCTCTCCATCTCTTAGAGAACTCTCCTCCACTGTTCCAGGCATTTCTCCTGCCCCCGTGCCTATTCCTGCTCCTGTTCTTGCTCCCTCTCTCGTGGCTTTTTCGGCTCCTCAGACTTCCTTGCCCGTGGCTCATGCATCTGTTCCTACTTCCGCACCTTTTGTTTTAGAAGTGAGGTATTCCAGCAGGGAGATGAGGCGATAGAAGTTCTGGCAAAGGGTAGCCTCTTTAAAAAGTCTTGCCAGCCTGAGGTGTGGTTGAAACCATTGATAGGTCCGACAGAGAGAGCTAAGCTGGAGAGCCACAGTTCCTTTACATAGGATAATGAGATCGTGCATACTTCGTTAAAGGTAGAATGTATTTTCTTTCATTCATTCTTGTAGGCGTACTTATCATATCTAATTGGTTTCCTTTTGTATATCAATCTTATAGGCACGGAGCTTATGAAAAGGGACTCTCATACAGAGCAGGAAGTAAAGGAGTGGCATGCTGAAGCAGGTAACTTGGAGCAGCAAGTGAGGGTCATGACGACAGAGTTGGCTGTGGATAAGGCATCCTCTAATCAGGCAGGCAAGGATAAGAGCATCCTAGAGTCCTCATTCGCGGAGCAACTGTCTCGTGCCTCTGAAGAGGTCAGGAGTTTGAAGGCCTTACTAGACCAAAAGGAGGAGTATTTGGACGAACTTGTGCAATCTCTTACTCAGACCCAGGAGGATCTCCGCAACTCTTTGGAGAAAGTTCAATTTCTGGAAAGGTCTTTCGCTTCTTTAAGGGCCTCTAATGATGCTGCTGTGACGGAGAGGGATGAACTAAGAGCTGAAGTTATGCTATGGGAGAAATATTACGAAGCTCTTGAAGATAGGGCAGCTGTCGATGTTAGTTGGGCGTATATGAACTCTCGCCTCGACACATTGACTGAAATGAGCCGAGAGGGTTTCGACTTTAATGCTAAAATTGCAAAAATCAAGGAGTCCATTGAGAAGACTCAACAAGGTCAGAATTTCTCTTCACCTGAAGGTGAGGCTCCTGCTGCTCAAGTCTCTTCTTCCCTAGCTGCTCCTTCTGCCAGTGAAGTCAAACCCCCTCCTGATGAAGTTTAAGAAGTTGGTTCCTCCCTTTTTTTTCTCTTTGTCTCAATTAGTGGTTACCCCCAGTCCCATCGGGGGTAAATTTGGATCTCTTAAAGTCCCCAAATGACAACTTAGGGGCACCTTAATGTATAAAAAACTATATACGGCTAAGTATAAGTTAATACTTAGTTTTTACTTAGTCGTTTTAATATATTAATGCAAGTATGACTTTTGCTTTCCGTTGAGATTATGTTTCACTCTTTAAGTCTTTTGCATGCTTTATTTTCGAGGTTTTAGTTTTACCTCTGAGTTTTTCATATAGAATGCTTTAGATTATTCGCACATTTTTGCAATAGGCACGGTGTCATATAAAATGTGTGCCTTTTTCTAGTAGGCATAATTTATGAAAGTGTGCCCTTTTTGATCGACACTTAATGAAAAAGACGTCTCAACTTCATAATGGTGTAATAATGCAATAGAGTGATAGGAATTTTTCACTTGTTTAAGAATGTTTCTGAGGAAAGTTTTCTGTTTAAACTTTCACGACATTTTACATGTGTTTGATTATCGTCTAAACTTATGTTGCAACTTTTTTATTTTAATAAATTTGATATACACTTGTATTTCGTAACTGTTTTTCATACGTAACAGTTTTTATTCAAGTTGGGGTTTTCACCCGTAATTGTTTTTGTTGACAACAGTTTTCAATAAGCATGAGGGAAATGCTCTTACATCCGTAACTGTTTTATTTGATAACAGTTTTTTGAACAAGTACAAGGATTTTGATCTTTCATCCGTAACTATTTTATTTGATAACCATTTTCTATATGAGTACAAAGATTGTGTAATTATTTTTAGTTACAACAGTTTTGAATGAGTACAATGATGATGATCTTTTATCCATAAGTACAAAGATGCACATTTCTTCCTCGTAGCTAACATTTTGCCTTTTAACCTGAACATGTTCGTAGGTTTTTTGGATTAGGCTTTGTGTTCTTTGGCTCTTTTGATTTTGCTTGTATCACTTGACTTGTTGGGTAGATGGATCTTCAGGCTCGAGCTTTGACTTTTTGATAGTCTTTTTTGCTTCGTCTTTGCCTTCCATACTGTATAGTCCCCCAAGTGTTTGAGCTTTGAAGAATGAAACCTCGAGCACTTGACTATTCCTTCTTGTGGTCCTTTTCCTGAAAAAGAAAAACATACGGGGCTCGAAGGTATATAGTTTTTAGATGATGACTGATTAACCCTTTAAGACGTCCATCAGAAAGTGTAACCCTAAACCGGGAATTCAGTTACTTCCTCGTGTATTTGCAGGTCTAATATCATCATCTGGTGATGGGTTAGCTTTATGCCTATCATCTAAAAAGGTTAGTAAAATTTTAAATGTTCAAAATAAAATCGAACTTGTGATACCTGACCGGAGGTACTTCTTTTCTTTAGAAGTAGTATTTCTTCAAGTGGATGGCATTCCAACTTGTTGGTAGGATTCTGCCGTCCATAGCTTTCAGCTCGTACGCGCCCTTCCCAGCTATGCCTCGGACTTTGTAGGGTCCTTCCCAGTTTGGGCTTAGCATTCCTGCGCCTGCTTCTTTCGTTGATTGAAAGACTTTTTTGAGGATGAAGTCCCCAATCTTGAAGTATCTGAGATGAGCTTTACAGTTGTAATAACACTCTATGATTTGTTTTTGAGCTGCCATCCGTATTAGTGATGCTTCTCTCCGTGTTTCGGGCAGGTCTAGATTGGTCTTCAATTCGTTTTCGTTTTCTTCCTTTGTGGCTGTTGTAAACCTTATTCTTAGTTCACCAATCTCCACTGGTATTAAGGCTTCTGAGCCATAGACAAGCACGAACGGAGTTTCTCCCGTGGCTATTTTTAAAGTTGTTCTGTATGCCCATAGTACCGCTGGTAACTCATCAGGCAAATTTCCTTTGGCTTTATCTAGCTGCTTCTTTATATTGTTGATGATGACATTATTCATTGATTCAGCTTGACAATTAGCCACGGGGTGGTATGGCGTTGAAGTGATCCGTTTGATTTTCCAACTTTCGAAGAATTCTGTGATTTGCGAGCCTATGAATTGTGGGCCATTATCACAAACGATCTCCTTTTGTATCTCAAACNCCCATTTTGTAAAATAGTCGGTTAGCACGAGCAAAAACCGTACCTGTCCTTTAGCTGTGGAAAGAGGTCCCACTATGTCCATACCCCATTTCATGAAGGGCCATGGGGATATTATTGGATGCAATAATTCCGCTGGTTGATGCATGGTATTGGAAAAACTTTGGCATCTGCCGCATTTGGATATGAAGTTCTCGGCCTCTTCTTCTATTTTAGGCCAATAGTATCTAGCTCTGATTAGGGTTTTTACCAAGGATCTCGCCCCTAAGTGATTTCCACAGTGTCCTTCGTGGACTTCTTTCATCACAAACTCCGTTTGGTTAGGTCCGAGGCATTTTGCTAGGGGCCCTCCGAACATCTTGCGATATAATGAGTTGCGAATGAGGCAGTACCGTGCAGCTTTGCGGCGAAGTGCTTGAGTTGTTTTCTTGTCTTCAGGTACGGTGCCGTTCTGTAAAAAATTTAAGATTTCGTTTCTCCAATCCCAGGTCAAATTGTTGAAAGTTACCTCATTTCTGTCCTGGTCGATCGTTGGATGGAATAGATGGACGACAATTGCATTGTCTTATTTTGTTACTTCCGTGACTGCTATGAGGTTAGCTAATGCATCTGCTTCTGCATTTTCTTCTCTAGCTATTTGTATTACCTTCCATGTTTTGAATTGTCTCACGAGCTCTCGTGCCTTTTCCAGATATTGTTGCATCCGAGTCTCTCGAGCGATGTAAGTCCCCTGCATCTGATTTACTACTAGTTGGGAGTCGCTTTTGATTATGATTTGCTCGATTTAAAGTTCACGTACGAGTTCTAGTCCTACAATGACAGCTTCGTACTCTGCTTCATTGTTAGTTATAGGATAACATTTGATAGCCTATCATGTCTTTTCACCCGTGGGTGATATTAAGACTATGCCTAAGCCGACACCTTTTATATTGGAAGAACCATCGGTAAATAGGGTCCATAGACCCGAATTAGCACCGTTAAAGAGTTGTAACTCTTTTTAAACTTCAGGGACATTGCTATTACTAAAGTCAGCGACAAAATCAGCTAAGATCTGAGACTTGATTGCAGTCTTAGGCTGATATATTATTTCATGTTCACTTAATTCTATGGCCCACTTGGCTAATCTTCCTGATAGTTCTTGTTTATGCAGTATGTTTCTTAATGGATACGAGGTCACAACTGTGATTGGATGACATTGAAAGTATGGCCTTAATTTTCTAGATGCCATGATTAGAGCTAAGGCTAACTTTTCTAGATGTGGATATCTAGTTTCAGCATCTATTAATGTCTTGCTTACATAATAAATAGGAGATTGTTTACCTTTATTCTCCCTTACCAATTCTACACTTACAACAATTTCAGAGACGGCAAGGTAGACGTACAGCCGCTCCCCCTCCTTTGGCTTTGACAGCAACGGAGATTTTGATAGATAAGCCTTTAGGTCTTTGAGAGCCTGTTGACATTCTTCAGTCCATTTGAATCGATTTTGGCTTTTGAGAACTGTAAAGAATTTAAAAAATTTCTCGGAAGATTGGGAAATAAATCTTCCTAAAGCTGCAATTCTTCTCGTTAGTCTTTGAACTTCTTTCTTGTTTATAAGTACATCAGGTATTTCTTCTATAGCTTTAATTTGATCAGGATTTACCTTTATTCCCCTGTTTGATACAAGGAAACCCAAGAATTTACCTGATTCTACGCCAAAAACACATTTTTCTGGATTCAGCTTCATATGATACCTGCGTAAAATGTCAAAGGTAATAGAGGGGTGCTGAAAATGATCTTCCCCCCGTGTTGATTTTACCAGCATGTCATCGATGTAAACTTCCATTATTTTTCCCAAATGTTCCAGGAACATCTTGGTCACTAGCCTTTGATAGGTGGCTCCAGTGTTTTTTAAGCCAAAAGGCATGACTTTATAACAATAAGTCCCCCTGTTTGTAATAAAGGAGGTTTTTTCCTCTTTTGAGGGATCCCTTTTAATCTGATTATAACCAGAATACGCATCTAGAAAGCTTAACAATTCACGACCTGCGGTGGCATAAATCATTTGATCTATATGTGGTAATGGGAATGAATCTTCGCATACTCTCCATTTGCCACTCCTTTTAGGTACTACCACGGTGTTAGCTAGCCAGTTAGGGTACGTTACCTCTCGTACCGAACCAATTTTCAAGAGTTTCTATACCTCTTCGTCAATCACTTGGTTCTTGAATGGTCCTTGCTTTCTTTTCTTCTACTTAACAGGTACGAAGGATGGATATTCATTTATTTTATGAGTCATCATTTCTAGTGGGATACCTGTCATATCTGAGTGGGGCCACGCAAAACAATCTGCGTTAGCCTTTAAATAATCAATTAACTTACCTCTTCGATCGGGGCTCAGCCTCGTGCCTATATACACTTTCTGTTCAAGTTTTTGGAACAGCATCGAGCTTTTCCGTAGTTGTTTTGATGTGCTCGTCTTCCTCTGGTTCATGAAAGACGTCTGGTCTGGAATCTACATCTGTGTGGTCCAATGCATCTTCTGTGGTGACTTGATTCACCTTCTTGTGAGTATCTTCTTTCGTACCTGTTTCAACAATAATACCTTTCGTACCTATCTGGGTAGTAATTTCTTTCATACCTGTTTGGGCGGTGTTACCTTCTTGGGATATTCCCTTATCTTTTGATTCTTCCACCTCTACTTTTTTGATGTAGTGTACCACGGAATTTATATTTCTCGTATGTTCTGATCGCCTCTAATTTGATGAATCCCCCATTCGGAGTAGAATTTAATTACCTGATGCAAGGTGGATGGTATTGCTTTCACGTCGTGGATCCATGGCCTTCCCATGATTACGTTATAATCCATGTCAGTATCGATGACTTGGAACCTGGTATTTTTTATTACTCCCTCAGCATAAGTGCTAAGTTTAATTTCCCCTTTTGTTAGAACCGTAGAGTTATCAAACCTCAATATGGCTCGTGCCATTGGGATTACTTGATTCCCCAATAGCATTTCTTCCACGACTCTTAACAAAATGACATTGACTGAACTACCTGGATCAATCAACACTCTTTTGACGTTAATGTCATGGATAAGTAAGGATATTACCAGAGCATCGTTGTGAGGAAGCATTAATCCGCCGATATTTGCATCATCGAAGGTTATATCGTCTGCTTCCAGATTGTCAAGAACACGCTTTCCGTGTGTAATTGTGAACTTCGTGACCGCTTTTCAGACCACTCCGTTTACTTCTTCACCTCCGTGTATCACATTGACGGTTCGTTTTGGAGATGGAGGTTTTAGGGGCTCCTTTCTGTTCTTCATGTATGCCTGTTTACTTTTTTCACTAAACAATTCTGTTAAATAGCCCTGTTTCAATATTGTTCTACCTCACCTTGCAAAAATCTGCAATCTGCAGTTCTTTGTCCATGATCATTATGGAATTCACACCATAAATCTGGGTTCCTCTTATTCGGGTTTGACCTTATTTCTTTGGGCCATCGAACCTTATCACCCATATTTCTTAATACTGAAATTAGTTCGAAGGTACTTACATTGAAGGTGTGATCCCCAATTCGTGCATTACCTCTCGGTCATTCATCTCGATCCTTTCTGGATCTAGATGAGGACGAGTCTGCATCTCTACTTGGTGGTCTACAATCTGACCTGGTGTTTTTGAACCTGGGACGAGCTTCACATCCCGATGGTCCCAAGTAAGGATCGTACCTGTTTTTACCTGACCTCCAGTCTGATTCGAAATGTCTGGATCTGCTATGATCTTCATCTTTCGAACGAGCAATGGTATCTTCTTCTATTCAAAGTTTTGTACTGTACCTGTTATAGACATCATTCCATGTCGTAGCTGGGAATTCTCTCAAGCTTTCCTTAATTCTTCTCGTGGCTTCAGAACTTTTGTCATTTAAGTTGCTTGCAAATGACATGGCTGCCCAATTATCAGGCACCTTTGATAGTAGCATTCTTTCTCGTTGAAACCTTTCTATAAATTCACGAAGTAGTTCCGTGTATCCTTGTTTTATTTTAAAGATGTCCTCCATCCTTTTCTCGACGTTTTGCGCACCGGAGTGTGCCTTTGTGAAAGAATCTGCAAGCTCACCAAAATAATCAATAGAGTTTTCAGGGAGAAGATAATACCAGGTTAGTGCCCCTTTAGTAAGTGTTTCTCCAAACTTTTTAACTAGGACCGACTCAATTTCTTGTTTTGTTAAGTCGTTGCCCTTCACTCCGGTGGTAAAAGCAGTCACATGGTCGCGTGGGTCGGTTGTCCCTTCATACTTAGGAATGTCAGGCATTTTAAATTTCTTGGGAATAGGTACGGGTGTTGCGCTTGGTTTCCAAGGTTGTTGAGAATATCTATCAACGTCAATGCCTTTGATAACATGTGGTACTCTAGGAATCTGTTCGATTCGATCGTTTTGTTCCTTCACCTGTTTCTGCAAAGTTAGTAATAAAGCCTGTAATTCAGAGTTATTAGACATACCTGGTCTCACTTCGAGAGATTCATTAGGAGTATCTCCCCTTCCTGATTTTGCCAACCCAAACTGAGGATTTTCCATGGTGATGGTATTATTGGGGGGTAGTGTCAGTGGTGCAGGTGACGCTGCTGGTAATCCCCTCACAAATTCTTGCAAAGCCTGGCTCACATACTCTGTAATCATTTTCTTTACCCTATCTTGTTCTATCGTTTGATCATTAATATTGTTGTTGTTATTGGATCTTTCTGGGGATTGTTCCCTTGAACCACGTGGGGTTCCTGAAGGTGATGGAACTGGGGTTCCATTCCTTTGCTGGTTGTTGTCGTTGGAGTTCAACATAGTTCAGAGGATATTGCTTGAAAAGAAAACAAAGATTCTCAGATTCCCAGTAACAGAACCAATTTTTTAACCAAAGAATTAGATCCTTTGACCAAAGCTATTTTTAGGATGAATACGGGTTTTTGATAACCAAGGCAAGACTGATTATTGTAAGTAATTAAATAAAGAAAAATCAATTAGATGCACGAAAAGTGAAGTGTATTGCAATAGTAGTTCTGATTCCCTTTACAGGTTATATTTTACTCCCTTATATAGGAAATTTTCTAATATAACGTCTGCCCTTTTCAGTGATTGGGCATTAATAACTAATTATGACATTAATATAACGTTACAATGAGTAACCGTAACTGTTGCGTGAATGTTGTGTAACGTGTGGATCACTATTTAAAGATCTCTGAATCTGCCATTTGTTCTGCCCAGATACATTTTGACTGTATCCCTTCTTCTTCTCAATCAGGTTGAGACTTTTGTAGCTAATTAACCCATGGGTGTGATTTGTTGTGCCTCTTTGCCTCATACCTCTTCATAGAATCCCGTCCAGTTGTCGTGTCTTCATTGATCCACGTAGACTGCTGAGTCATCAAGATTTATCACACGTGTGAAGCTCTTTTTTACCAATACACACCTAAGAACATACTTGCTAGGCAAGCCAATGTTAGAACTTAACTAACCTTTTCTTTTAAAAGTTTATTTAAACACAATAGAAAAAACTTAAATAAAAAGGAAATCTAATACTTTCCAATAAATGTAACCAGGAATAATATTCTATAAGATGAAAAGAACCACAAGCTAACACTAACCATATAACCACCCAGGGTCTGGTGTCACAATTCACGAACTACTAAACAATACTACAAATATTTGGCTGAAAGAAAACATATGTCTGTTTTGAATGAAATAAAACAGTAAATAACAACTAAGGAGAAGACTCTAGGAATTTGCGGACGCCAGCAGATCTACCTCGTGTCTCAGTGTGAATGATATCACCTACTACTTTCACCTAGCTCTGGCCGGTACCTAGACATGCACAAGAAGTGCAGAGTGCAGTAACAGTACAACCGACCCCATGTACTGGTAAGTACGAGCCTAACCTCAAGGAAGTAGTGACAAGGCTACGGCGAGGCATTTATAACATAACCTGGATAAATGTATAATAAAGCAAGGAGGGAATAATAACAATTCAACCGTACTTGCAACAAATAAACAAAACAACTCGGTTAACTTTTCCAGATCCCAGCTCTAACCAATCCTCACGAAAATCCCCAAGTTTCAATCTAAAATAACCGTAAGTGCAGAATATGAAATGACCATAATAAAATAGTGAGTATTCCAGTCTTTATGTTTAAAATCAGTAAAATATGAATGTCCTCCTTTATTGCTCCTTGTTGTGGCGCGCAACCCGCTCCCACATGTGCACTCTTATTGCTCCTCCCTATATTTATCACCCTTATTTCTCCTGTTGTGGCGTGCAACCCGATCCCACCTGTCCTCCCTTATTACTCCTCGTTGCAGCGTGCAACCGCTCCCAGCAGACAATCACATCTCTTTATTTGTAAAAATATTTCACAATTTAGGCCAAAGCCTTTCACAATATTTATGTCTCAGCAATTGTAGGCAGAAAGTTGTACTATTCATGAACTTTATCAATTATCATTTCACAATGAAACCAATCGTGTGTATCGTAAAACACTGTCAACCAGCTCAACCCTTTTTATACAACAATGATGCCAAGGGACCAACTAACACTTCCAAATACGTGAAATAATAATTAAAAATAAGTTGACGAAAACAAGTGGACATGGAGGCATCAAAATCATGAAAACCATTAAGCTAGGAATCAAACTAATTGGGAATAGGGAAGGGATCATGTTCAACAGATAGTTTTGGTGATACATAGATACTCGTCACTTCACATATACACCACACACATGCAAATTAACATAGCATTCAAGTTGGGGATTCATATTCCCTCAAGTCCAGGTTAAACCAAACACTTACCTCAATTTCACAAGCTATTCACTGCTCAAGCACAACTTTTCCTTTAGAATTTGCCTCTAACCTGCTCGAATCTAATCACCATTGGTTCAATATCATTAATTATTGCTTAAGGCATTAACTTTAATGAAAAATCATGGTTTTCCTATCAAAAGACAAAAATCGACCCCAGGCTCGCTTGGTTTAAACTCAAGGTTCGGACCAAAACCCGTTTACCCCTTCTCCCCCGAGCCCGGATATACATTTGGTTTTGGAATCCGACCTCAATTAGAGGTCTAAATTCCCAAATTTTTAAATTCCTAAGTTCTACCCAAAAATCCCAATTTTTACCATGAAAACTCCAGATTCTATGATGAAATCTTGTAAAAAGTTGTTAAGGATTGAAAGGAATTAGTTAGAGATCACTTACCAATGATTTGGAGAAGTTTAGGTCTTTGGAAAATCGCCTATGGAGGTTTAGGGTTCGAGAGAATTGAAAAATGGGTGAAAACCCCGTCTAAAATCTGACTTAACAGGCTGCAGTTACCGCAATTGCGATCAGGGGTTCGCAATTGCGAACCCTTTGAAATCCTGTTGCCTTCGCATTTGCGACATCTGGGGCCTTCGCAAATTCCGGCCAAAGGTTCGCATTTGCGAAGTTGGCCTTCCCAGGCCTTCTTCGCATTTGCGACAATATAGTCGCATTTCCCAGGCCGGCAGACTTCGCATTTGCGAAGCCTGATCTCGCATATATGCGAGATCAGAGGCTTGTGCAAAACACCAGATGCACAGCTGAGTTTTCTTAAGTTCTAATCACTCTCTGGCCTATCCAAAATCACCCGAGCCCTCGGGGCTCCAAACTAAACATGCACGCAAGTCTAAAAACATCATATGAACTTGCTCGTGCGATCAAATCATCAAAATAACATTAAAACTACGAATTTAACCTCAACCTCATGATTTTTCTCAAGAACACTTCATTTTCACAATTTCTCAACCGGGCGTCCGAATCATGTCAAAGAAATTCCGATTCTCACCAAATTTCACAGATAGGACTTAAATGCAATAACAAACATGTACCGAGAACCGAAACCAAAATGCAGGCCCGATACCAACGATTTCACATATTAGTTCATCTCTTTATTTCCTTAATAATCCAGCAAAAATAATTTTCTTCAAAAATTGATTTCTAAGGCTAGGAACCACGAAAATTCCATTCCAGACATACGCCCAAGTCCCATATTTTACCGGACCTCCCGGGATCGTCGGAACACAGATCCTGGCACATTTACTCAAAATATTAACCAAAGTCAACTAAAATCAAATTTAACTCTCAAAAATTTATTATTTCATATATTTTCACACAAAAGCTTTCCGGTTTCGTTCCCGGCTGTGCATGCAAATTGAGGTAATTAAAAGTTAGTCTTTTAAGGCTAATGAGCTCGAAATAGGATTTTAATTCATAAGATGACCCTTTGGGTCATCACACTTTTTCTTCTGGTTTTAAGCCAATCTCTAGGCCTTACTTTGTAAGCATATACTAAGCTTGATAAGATGTCTCACTAGGAATCTATAGGTATATTGAAGTTCTTTGCTCGATACTTTGTTGAACTTACGAATATTGTTATATCTTATTTCATAGACCCAGTTATCTATTTGGATGATTTTACTGTATCTAGGTAGGTCATACTATAACATAACTCTTACTTCGATTTATCATTACTGGGGTCTGCTACCAAACCTCGGGTTACTTTTGTTGCTTATCCTATATGTATAAATCTAAGTCCTTTAATGCTTCCTCATTACTGTTCATCTTAAGAATGACGGCCTAATCTCATCTCATATTTTGTAAATTTTGTCCATCCATTGTTGATTTACCTCAATATTGATTTACACTATACCACTGATAACTTGAAACTTCTTATGTAATACTTTTCCACTAGGGCTTACGTCTCATCGTGGAACATTTGAAGCAATATTTTTGACCCACCTAGGGGCGATACGACATTATACTTCCATAATCGTATTTCGTAGCATCCCAATGTGATTTACCCTACGTGGGTATTTTAATCCCGTACAATTTGTGAAATCCTCTTCAAGTCATTACTCAATCGAAGGCCCAAACGTCATTCTTTATCCATCACAATTACACCCTCATTCGACTACCAGGGCAGCATTCCATTTCTTCTAAATACCATTAGTCTTAGACTCCTTTGAGTTCATTCAGGTTATACTGAGCTTTGTATAACTTAGAGAAACCATCAGCTCTTCTTGCTTTCATAGGCTTAATTGTGAGGACTTATCCATCCCCGTCACCTTCTCACTCGCCCGTTCTTATCCTTATTCCTGACTTCCTAAAACCTTGTCGCTTTTTATATTTTAGTTTCCTATTACACATATCTATTTATACTACTCACAACCTCCTTTCAACTTGCTTTCACCATAAATTTCCTTACATTATTTCTGGAACATCGAGCGAGACATCGCATTATCTCAAACTCTTCTTTACTTTTTTAATTTAGACATCTCGATACCTAGAACCCATAGGCTAGAAAATATGCCACTAACGCCTCCGCCATCATTCTTGGATACTGAATCCCAGTACTTCTAGCCTTTTGTCCGAAGTATGGACAAATTCAAAACCTTCTTCCTTTGAGTATCTCGTACGTTGTTCACCTTTACCTTACTAGCCTAAAAAATCTTACATCACATCTTCTATCTCTTTCATGACCTCCCTTCCACATAGGTATGATTCACATCCACGACTTGAAGCTCTATTATAATATTCGCACCTCCTTACACAATCCAGTGAGAGCTTCATACTGACTTCTTATGAGGTTGGTACCCTTCTAACTGTCTTTATCGTGGGGTCATTATAAAATATGGTTGTTGTACTCTCTTGTACCTCTAATATTAAGAGTGATTTTGCAATGCTCTTAATACGATTTCTATAATTGTCTGGGGCCAATAATCAGACTCATGATTCACTTGGTTGATGTAACTCTTTAGTTTCCTCTTCCTTTTGATAAGCCTTTATGTAGGCTTAAGATATCTTCTGATCTGCGGCTCATTGAATTTAGTTATTACTTTAGCCTTTCATGGATGCTATGGAAAACCATGATAAAACCTTGTAATGATTCAATCCTTTGTCTATGATCGGGACCAAATTCCTTCTTTTAACTCATACCGGAGTCTTTTACGGCTGATCATTAATCGAATAATTCCTTTCGTTCCATTTCAACTTTATTCAAATGTAAGCAATTGCTTTTCCTGGTCCTTTTTCCCCCCTTGTTGCGTGCATACTTAGCTTATCTGAGTTCTCACGCGTGCCAAAAATTTTTGGTGCAACTCGTATGGTCTCGAATATTACTTTTGATTTTACTCCCCGCTCTCTCCGCTTGTTTTTAAGATGAATACGGGTTACTGATAATCAAGATGATGGGAAAATGGATAATAGACAATATTAAAGAAATAAAAGATCGAAGTTGATTGTATTCGAGAATCAGATGCCTTTACAAGTTGTATTCCCCTCCATTATATAGGAGATTCTTATAACGTACGACTCCTGCTATGGTTACTCATTAATGTCATTCAATTTTTTTAACCAAAGAATTAGACCCTTTGACTAAAGCTTATTTTTAAGATGAATACGGGTTACTGATAATCAAGATAATGGGAAAAATGAATAATAGATAATATTACAGAAATAAAAGATCGAAGTTGATTGTATTCGAGAATCAGATGCCTTTACAAGTTGTATTCCCCTCCATTATATAGGAGATTCTTATAACGTACGACTCCTGCTATGGTTACTCATTAATGACTAATTATGACATTAATGAGGCGTTACAAAGGATAATGGTAATAGGGGTTCAGTTACATAACGTTCGAGTAATCAATTGTGGGTCCGTGAATCTGCCCGTAGCTTTGTCTAGATTCATTCTGATTGTGCCTCTCTCCTTTTTTATCAAATTGAATTTTCCGTGGCTGATAAGTTCGTAGGTTTACTGAACCGTGCCTCTTTGTACCGTACCTCTNATTTTCCTGTGTCCACGTGACTGGCTGAGTTGTCAAAAGCTGGCTTACGTGTGAAACTCTTTTTTACCAATACAGATAGTCCACCCCACTTACCATATATTTAACGAGTAATATTTGGTAAGTGTATATTCATTTATGGCAGGAATATTTTGCCGCCGCTTTTCCTCGAATCATTGTATCCTTCCCTGTACCATAGGCGTCGTTTGTCACTTCCATTTAATGCTCATACCAC
>ML373775.1:29951-99132 GCA_005239525.1 Nicotiana knightiana | reverse complement strand
TAGAGTTATCAAACCCTGATATGGCTCGTGCTTTTGGGATTACTTGATTCCCCAGTAGCATTTCTTCCATGACTCTTAGCAAAATGATATTGACTGAACTGCCTGGATCAATCAACACTTTTTTCACGTTAGTGTCATGAATAAGTAGAGATATTACTAGAGCATCGTTGTGCGGAAGCATTAATCCGTTGCTATCTGCATCATCGAAGGTTATATCCTCTTCTCCACGAGCATGTTTCCCGTGTGTAATTGTGAACTTTGTGGTTGTTTTGCAAATCACTCTGTTTACTTCTCCACCCATGTGTATTACGTTAACGGTTCATTTTGGAGAAGGAGGCTTTGGGGGCTCCTTCCTGTTCCTCATATATGACTGTTTACCTTTATCACTAAACAAATCTTTTAAATAGACTTGTTTTAACAAATTTTCTACATCACCTTGTAAAAATCTGCAATCCGCAGTTTTATGCCCATGATCGTTGTGAAATTCACACCAGTGATCTGGGTTTCTTCTATTTGGATTTGACCGCATCTCTTTGGGCCACTTAACCTTGTATCCCATGTTCTTCAATATTGAGACAAGTTCAGTAGTACTTACATTAAAGGTATGATCCCCAATTTGAGTACTACCTCTAGGTCGTTCATCTCGATCTTTTCTAGATCTAGACGAGGATGAGATTACATCTCTTCCTTGTAGTCTATAGTCCGACCTAGTGTTTTCAAACCTGGGTCGGATATCATATCCCGAGGGTCCTAAGTAAGGATCGTACCTGTTTGTACCTGATATTCTATCTGATTTAGGACGTCTGGATCTAGAATGATCTTCATCTCTCGAACGAGCAATGATATCTTCTTCTATTCTGAGTTTAGTACTATACCTGTTATATACATCGTTCCATGTTGTAGCGGGGAATTCTCTTAGACTTTCCTTAAGTCGTCTCGTGGCTTCTGAGCTTTTATCGTTTAGGTTGCTTGCAAATGCCATGGCTGCCCAATTATCAGGCACCCTGGGTAACTGCATTCTTTCTCGTTGAAACCTATCTACAAACTCTCGGAGTAGTTCCGTGTCTCCTTGTTTTATTTTGAATATGTCTTCCATTATCTTCTCAACTTTTTGTGCACTAGAGTGTGCTTTTATAAACGAATCTGCAAGCTCAAANTGCCGCACTTGGCTTCCACGGTTGTTGAGAATATCTATCAACATCGATGCCTTTGATGACAGGTGGTACACCAGGAATTTGTTCGATGCGATCGTTCTGCTCCTTCATCTGTTTCCGCATGGTTGACAGTAAATTTTGTATTTCTGAGTTATTAGATATACCTGGTCTCGTTTCGAGAGATTCATTAGGAGTATCTCCTCTTCCTGAGTTTGCCAACCCAGATTGAGGATTTTCCATGGTGATGGTGTTATTTAGGGGTGGCAATGGCGGTGTAGGCAACGCTGCGNCACAGTTTGATCATCATTACCATGGTTGTTATTGGATCTTTCTGGGGATTGTTCCCTCGAACCACGTGGGGTTCCTGAAGGTGATGGAACTGGGGTTCCACTCCTTTGCTGGTTGTCTTTGGGGTTCGACATAATTCAAAGGATATCACTTGGAAAGTAAACAAAGATTATCATATTCCCGGTAACGGGACTAATTTGTTTAACCAAAGAATTAGACCCTTTGACTAAAGCTTATTTTTAAGATGAATATGGGTTACTGATAATCAAGATAATGGGAAAATGAATAATAGGAAATATTACAGAAATAAAATATCGAAGTTGATTGTATTCGAGAATCAGATGCCTTTACAAGCTGCATTCCCTTCCCTTATATAGGAGATTCTTATAACGTACGACTCCTGCTATGGTTACTCATTAATGACTAATTATGAAATTAATGAGGCGTTACAAAGGATAACGGTAATAGGAGTCAGTTACATAACGTTCGAGTAATCAATTGTGGGTCCATAAATCTGCCCGTAGCTTTGTCTAGATTCATTCTGACCGTGCCTCTCTCCCGTTTTGATCAAATTGAATTTCCCGTGGCTGATAAGTTCGTGGGTTTACTGAACCGTGCCTCTTTGTACCGTACCTATTCAAAGATTTACTTCCAGCTGTCGTGTTTTCCTGTGTCCACGTGACTGGATGAGTTGTCAAAAGTTGGCTTACGTGTGAAACTCTTTTTTACCAATACAGTAGGTGCCACTTTATTTTGGAGTGCATACAATTTTGTAATGAGATTGTTGTTATAAGATTATTTCCTCGTTAGGTCATTGAGTTTAGGTTGCAGCCTTCTTCCTTATTCTCCTTAGCTAGTCTTTCATTGTAGTACTTAGGGAGGACCCTCTGACTCTTGTAAAGCTGTGAGCTTATTACATTGCATACTTGACGGACCTTCTGATGTCCTTCCTTACCTATACTTATCCGTAGTTACTTACCTCCACGCCCTTGTGCTTGTGGGGTTGCTTATGAGTTGATATTTTGAATATCTTCCCAGTGGCACTCTTTTATTTTCGTAACACTCATACGGTACCTTTTTAACTTCCCCAACTCATACATGAATATATCTCAAGTATTATAATGTCATAACTGCAAGGCTGGATTCACTATATTGGGTTTTACTATGTTTATCTTGCACGATCTACTTATTCGTCTGTAACTTCGTGTCTAACCATAACTAGGCTCTTCCTGAATCAACTGCTAACTACTCGTTGGCCCATTATCATATCTATATTCCGTGTAATCTCTCTTCGATTATTTCCTTTGTCTTAACTTACGTCTCGCACTGGCTCCTTATCTATCAATAACATCTCAGGAAGGAACCCTTACTTCCTCTCCTTGACGTTGTGTTTGCAAAATGTATTGGAATCTTAGCATACTTTAGGATTTGAATAAGTTCAATCTCGTCCCTTTCTCATTTTTATCATATTCTTCCTTTACCATTCCATAGTTACTAGAACCACTTAATTCTGACTTAATGCCACATCACTCCATATTCCCCCCTTTAGGAGAGTACTAAGAGCTGAAGCCACGAGGATCTACCTATAGATGTTTTACCTCTTCATCCTTGGCATCGTTTCACAACATCAATAACCCTTACTCGCCTTACGGTAATCCTTTTGTACCAAGGATAACAAATTTCCTCACTCGCAATGGTGACACTTAGTGTAACTGGCACATACAGTCCCTTAAGCTTAACTTTGCTCATATTTCTTGCTTTAGGGAAGCGTCTCCCAAAATGACCATTCTCTGAATTCATCATGGATCTTCTTCTGTTATCCATTCTATTATTGTCGGAATGCAATCTGAAATTCTCATGATGCTGACTATCATCCAATCACTCAATCCTTAATTCATGTTTAGTTTATCTTGTTCACCAGCCCATACTGATTTCTGGTACTCTCGTGTCTAACTTTTCCTTCTAGTAGTCGCGTTGGAGTCACGAACTTATTTCTCGAGATAAGGATACAACTTTATGGCCTATACTCTTTTGGTGTCTCCAGGCCCGGCACCTCTTATCTTTTCCTTCCCTTGACTATAGACTATATAATACTGTCATTTCATCATTTTTTTTCTACCGTTGTCATCCACGTATCACATCTAATTGTAATATTCTAGAGTGCACCATCTGGGTGCCTCACAAGGAGATCTATTAGCACCTTTGTAATATCCTTTGGAAATGTCAACTAACACGAATAATCAATTTACCATTTTGGGTTACTCTAACCCCAGCCAGATCCTAATATCTTATCCTTTTCTTAAACTACACATGTTAGCCCCCAATAAGGTATAACTGAGATGGGTGTGGCCAATTCTACATACGTCTGTTATTGTTGAAGGTAAGTCACAATGCTTACACTTTTCTGCCGGAGTTGAAAATACCAATAATCTTCATTAACTGGGTACCTCGTACCCTTCTCATCTTGCTCCTTTTACTTGTTGAAGCTTGTATCTATCTTCTGAATGTCTCATTGCCTTTCACCATAGAGGTGGATAGATATTCTTGCCTTAAGGCTCCTTATCAAGAAGCTTACAAGTAAGGTATGCACATGTTCTTCTGAAGACCTCACATTTATCCATCATAGGAACGATGCAAACTTGAGTTCCTCTAACCTAACACTTCCACATCTATATCTCTTATCAACCATCTTTCTAGATGTAGGTATCTCCGTATTATGAATAAGATAGAGTTTACGAAATTGAGTTCTTACAACTGAGCTCTACCACACGATCTAGAGTAAGAAGAAAGAGTGATATACTTAAACGCCCTGTATCCTCCTTATTATAAGTGTGGTTCACGACACACCCATAAAAAAAGACTCTACTAAACACGGCTTGTAGACTCCCTAGGACAGAATTTCTCTAATATCACTTTTGTCACGACCCAAATCGATGGGCCGCGGTGGGCACTCGGTACCTTATTCAACCGATTACCAACATAGCGTATCTTTTCGTATCATACTAGCATAGATAACTGAGCCGGTGAGGCTTCCGTGAAATAGGTGGAATACAACATGTAATACAACTTATACATAAGACATATGGGCCTCTAAGACCAAAATAACCACTCGTATACTGATCATAGGCCGATAAGGCCATACAATCTTTTACGTACATGACATCTATCTTCAAGCCTCTAAGGATACATAAAATTGTCATGAAGGTCGGGACAGAGCCCCGCCATACCAAAGAATACACATCTAAATCATACTGACCAAAAAAGTAACTCTGGAGAAAACGGAATGCACCAACATCTTCCGCTAAGCTGATCGCCTACTTGGAGGACTCTCAACCTATCTATCGAGACCTGCGGGCATGAAGGCAGCGTCCCCAGGCAAAAGAGACGTCAGTACGAATAATGTACCGAGCATGTAAGGCATATAAATAAGTACGTAAAAGACATGGAAGAAATATAGAGTAAACGACTCAACCTGCAAGTCTGGATAACTCTAGAAATCATGAAATACCTTTAATGTCATGCATATATGTATGAATGTCATATCTTGCATAGGTACATGTGTTCATAACACCATCAAGCGTCTAAGGGCATCCCATCATATCATATCAGCCACTGTGGGAAAAATCATCAACGTATACCAGCTGATCAGGTGGTGGTGCGTATATAACGCCATAACCGTTCCCATACCCCATGTACATATATACGCATATACAACGTCATCTGTTCATGGGCCAATGTGCATGTATAAATGTATATATGCATGTATAAATTCACGAAATGCATATGATATACGTTAATAAAATCTCTCGGTACGTCATAAGACCATTATGCATCTGATTAATATCATGAAATAAACTTTACCAACTTACATATTTTTGAGACCCATGAACAGACGATAGAATAATAAGACATGTGGGAATTTAAGAACATAGACATCTCTAATACTTCTATGAATAGAGTCATTTATGAAATTTTTGCATTTGCTTGTTTCGTTCGTGTTGTATAGATCATGCAAAAAAGAAAGAAGGGGTAGTCTAAACACACATGCGGTAAGAAAAAATAGGTATTTCGTTCTTGAAAAAGGCTGCACCGTACTCTCTTAGAATCGCAAAATCTCATTATACTAAGAAACCTCGTTGGATTCTTTTTTTGTTGAGGAAATGGTTGAAGAAATCACGTTGCTAATGTTAGTTGTAGGAATTTGAAGGAATTTTGTAGGATTTTTAGAAGTTACGTTACTAATCTTTGCACGAGCTTTAAGTCTGATTGTTTTCAAAATGTTAAGAAGGAAAGTGTCTTAAGTTTATTAGGAAAGTATTTGTATTTAAAATCCTAATAATGAGGTGTCTTGTAGTCACTATATTAGATTTCCACTTAATCCCAAATGACTCTTAGTTATTTGTTTGGTTAGCTCTTTGCTGCCACGTGGGGGGGGAGATTTTAGTCTTTATCCACTAATTTTAATAATTAATTAGGTAATATCCCGTTAACCGATAATTAACTAATTACATGCATAATTAAGGATTATCTCAAATTACTTAAAATACTACTCATTTTTAATACCCTTTTATATATCATACTATCATGGTCATATGTTACCTTGTATGGTACTAGTCCATAAATATCGGGTATTAACGCTCGGTCCATATTTTATCCCAACATGTCAAACTTGGACGAAAATTTATTTTCTTTGCCTTGCTTCCCCCATCACCTTCACGAATTTACTAATCACTTGTTTGAAATAGCATAATCCTTATAATCTCCAAATAATTTTTTCCTTGGACTGATGTCAATTACCTTACGACAAATTCAACGTACAATACTATAGGGTGCAACATCATCGTAATTTAATATTGCGAAGCGTAACATCATCGTAATGTAGTACTGCAAGGCATAACATCATCGTAATATAATACTGTGGGACGTAATATTGCAGGGCGTAACAACAAGAACAACAACAACAATATACCAGTATTATCCCACATTGTGGGGTCTGGGGAGGGTAGTGTGTACGCAGACTTTACCCCTTCCTTGTGAGGATAGAGAGGTTGTTTCCAATAGACCCTCGGCTCAGGAAAGCATAAGCACCATTAATGAATATATAGACAAGAAGGGGCAATTGATAAGTTGGTATTTTACCATCTTATCTCCTCTTAATACTTAATCTTTTGTGTAATTTTGTTGAGAAACTAAGGCATCTTATCTACACGGATGATCATCGGGTGGAGAGTATGCATGGACTATCGGAAGCTCAATAGTTCCACGTGCAAAGATCATTTCCCTATGCCTTTTATTGATCAAATGCTTGATCGGCTAGCGGGAAGATCAGTCTATTGCTTCCTCGATGGGTATTCCGGCTATAACCAAATTAATATAGCACTGGAGGAGCAATAAAAGACAACATTTACTTGCCCATATGGAACCTTCGCCTTTAGCTGGATGCCGTTTGGTTTATGCAACGCTCCGGCTACCTTTCAAAGATGCATGATGTCCATCTTCTCAGACATGGTGGAGGATTACCTAGAGGTTTTCATGGACGACTTTTCGGTGGTAGGTGATTCTTTTGAGCATTGTCTTGACAATCTTAGAAAATTTCTCAAGCAATGTGAGGAGGCCAACCTTGTACATAACTGGTAGAAATGTCACTTCATGGTGGATGAAGGCATTGTCTTGGGGCACAAGATCTCAAAACATGGCATAGAGGTTGATCTAGAAAAAGTTTAAATCATCTCCAAACTTCCTCCACCAACATCGGTAAAAGGTGTCCGAAGCTTTTTAGGGCATGCCGTATTTTATCGGTGTTTTATCAAGGACTTCTCCAAAACTGCAAATCCTATGTGCAAGCTCCTTGAAAAAGATGCCAAGTTTGTGTTTGATGAAAAGTGACTTAAGGCATTCGAGGAGCTAAAAGAGAAGCTCACCATGGCACCCATTATTGTCACACCGGATTAGTATCTTCCATTCAAACTCATGTGTGACGCCAGTGGTGTAAGTATTGGAGCAGTTCTGGCCCAATGGCATAACAAGGTTCTTCATCCCATTTATTATGCAAGCAGTGAACTATACTGTGATAGAGCAATAGCTTCTTTCCATTGTATACGCTTTTGACAAGTTCCGAGCTTATTTGTTGGGGTCTAGGGTGGTGGTCTATACCGACCATGCCGCTCTTCGCTATCTCATGGCAATGAAAGATGCCAAACCCAGGTTAATCTGGTGGGTCCTCCTATTGCAAGAATTTGACTTTGAAGTCAAGGACCGTAAGGGCACAGAAAACCAAGTAGCGGATCATCTCTCTAGGCTTGAAGAAGACGGACGACCGAAGGAAAATCTTGACACCAATGATGCTTTCCCTCATGAGCATATTTTGGCATTGTCTTCTTCATCTACTCCTTGGTACGTTGATATTGCTAACTACTTGGTTAGTGACCTCATTCCGGATGGACTGGAAGCTTACAAAAAGAAGAAATTTTTGAGAGAGTGCCGGCAATATTATTGGGAAGAACCATTCTTGTTCCACATTTGTGATGATAACATCATTAGGAGGTGTGTGCCAGAAGAAGAGATGATGCCAATTCTAAAAGCATGCCATGACTCACCGGTTGGGGGTCATCATGGGGGTAATCAAACGGTGGAAAAGGTACTTGAATTTCACTATTATTGGCCGTCGATTTATCAATATGCAAATCACATGGTCAGGTATTGTGACCAATGTCGGAGGCAGGGATCAATCTCTAAAAGGCATGAAATGCCAATGCACTTTGTGATGGAGGTCGAGATCTTTGATGTGTGGGGAATTGACTTTATGGGCCCCTTTGTAAGCTCATGTGGTATGAAATATATCCTGGTGGATGTTGACTATGTGTCCAAGTGGGTTAAAGCAATTTCCCTACCAAACAATGAGGCAAGGTGTGTAACCTCATTCTTAAAGAAAAATATTTTCACGCAGTTTGGCACTCCTAGAGCCATTCTTATTGATGGTGGGTCTCACTTCTGTAACAAGGCTTTCACGGGGATACTAGAGAAATATGGCATCAATCATAAGGTGGCCACACCTTATCATCCCCAATCAAGTGGCCAAGTTGAAGTTTCCAACCGGGAGATAAAGAATATTCTAGCAAAGATTGTTAATGCCAACAGGAGACTGGTCAAAGAAGCTAGATGACTCATTGTGGGCATACCGCACGGCGTACAAAACCCCTATTGGCACTTCACCTTACCGGTTAGTATTCAGAAAGACTTGTCATCTACCCGTAGAATTGGAGCACAAAGCCATGTGGGCTTTAAAAAGGTTGAACTTAGACTGGGCTGAAGCTGTAAATTTGAGGTTAACACAACTCAATGAAATGGAGGAATTCCATTTCCACGCATATGAAAGTGCAGCTGTGTACAAGGAAAGGATGAAGTTTTTCCACGACAAAAAGATCTTGAAAAGGGAGTTCAAGTCGGGTGACTTGGTTTTGCTTTTCAACTCAAGGCTAAAATTGTTTCCGGACAAGCTAAAATTAAAGTGGTCCGACCCATTCAAGGTGGTAGATGTATCCCTTTTTGGAGCTGTGGAATTAGAATCTGAGGATGGGCTCCGAACCTTCAAAGTAAATGGTCAGCGAGTCAAGCACTACTTGGGCACAGATGGAGAAAAACACTTGGTAGAACAGTTGGCTCTCAAAGATGGTCCATGCCCGACTAATGAGTAAGCCCGAAGAGGGGCCAACTTCGTCGTGCCGCAACGTTAAATCAAGCGCTTCATGGGAGGCAACCCATGTGTGGTAACATTTTTTTTATTATTATTTTTATTAATTTACCCTTTAAATTTATTTATTTTTAGATGGATTAAGTTGACAATTTAAAGTGTGTGTTAGAGTGCAGGTGATTCAAAAAGGTCATAAACAGGGTAAAATTGCGAGTAAAAGGGAAGAAGAGTCACCATGGGAAGTTTGCTACACATATGCGGTCGCATTTTGACTATGCGGACCGCATAGTGGTTGCAAACCTGGGCAGTGTGTTTAGCAAAAGTTGATGGCAGAAATGCGGTGAGATTGTGCACTTTGCGGTCTGTATACTAGTTATGCAATCGCATAAGTGCACCGCATTGAGGAAGTCGAACCACCTGAGTTGTTATCACCGCATAACACTTATGCGGTCACATAATGTGTTATGCGGTGAACTTACCCATCGCATTTTCACAGGTAAGTACATCCCTTACCCCCTTCGCACAATTCCACCATATGCACACTTGCACAAAACAAAAACAAAACAAAAAAAACAAAAAAAAGGGGGAAATCGGCTAAGTTGAACGTGAAAGAGTAAACAAAGATCACATTGCTTGAATTCATATCCTTGCTTGTGTCTCATTTGTCTAGAATCTGGTATGTTCTCCTTCCTGACCTCATTTCTGTTAATTTTAGTTTTAAATTTTTATCTGTTATTTATGTGATGTTGTCTTTGGTTCTCTCTTTGATTTTGTGTCATTTTTTTTGGGTCATTATGAGAGTTATTGCATAATTGAGTAGCTTGAGATTTCTGGGTAGTGAATCTAGGAACCACCATTGTAGGGTTAGAAATGAACCATGGGGACGATGATGTTCTGTGGCCCGCAAAGTTGAAGTGCGGTCCGCATTCGTGCCGAAGAGAAAACCCTAGGTGGCCTGAGGAAGATGACCAAATGTGATGGATTTGAAATCGCATAAGCAATATGCGGACCACAAAGCCATCACATACCCAGACAATCACTACCCAGTCTTGGCAGGTTGTTTGCGGCAGTTCTGCGATTGCATATCCAACTATGCGGTGGATTTTGCGATCGCATTGTGTGAGTGCATTTTCTTGTGCTCAGTTTTGCGATGGATATGCGAACATCATAATGGATATGCGATCTCATAACTCATCGCATAATTGTTTCATCTCTTGCAGATTGATATTTGCGACAGGTTTGCGGTCCGCATAGTGGTTAAGCGACTGCATACCTTGTCGCATTTTTTATTATTCTTTGTAGCATTTTTCTCTCATGTCTGTTATGTCTCTCACACTTCCTCTCTTTACAGATATGGATCTGAAGAAATCTATTGCTGGTAAAAAGAGGACCTCATCCAGCCATCTAGCACAACAAGCCAAACGCACGGTAAGAACCATCCCGACCTATTGCTCAACATCCCTCCCAGTCTGATGAGGAGGAAACCTTGCCCTCAATCGACCTACATGCTGAGGCAAGAAAAAAGAGGGAAGATGATTTCCAACTCCGGTTTGAGGTCACAGGATCTAGGAGTCTGTATAAAGAAGGGCTCACAAAATGAAATATCCTCGAAGAGAAACAGTTGAGTCTGAACGGACTACAGGAGCAGTACCCTCACATACTGGAGAATATCAAGGATAGAAACTGGGATTGCTTCACTGACGTGCCTGATGATTTCAATGAAACAGTAGTGCGAGAGTTCTATTCATCCTATTGGGCCTCCAGAAAAGCTCATCACAAGTGCAACAAGGTCTTCTGTGAGTCGGTCATTGTTCGGGGGAAGTCGGTGCTTTGTGACAAGGGCACAATAAATGACCTATACTTTAAAAGTTGGAGTCTGGGCACAGCTGAGTATGAGGCCAAATGGGCCAACAGAGATGGTGAGCGAGCCTGGATTGCCTCAGTGATCGCAAAGGGGACCCCTGCTTGGATTGACCCTCTGCACAAAATATTCAAGGAAGATCTTACACGAGAGGGTAGATTTTGTCTCAGCTTTGTCACCTCTCGCTTGATACCATCCCGGAATGAGACTGACATAAGCATTGAGAAAGCTCTTCTCATTGCATGCATTATGACTGGGATCAAGATTGATGTCAGTGACATTATCTTCCGAGAGTTAGGGGTCTGAGCCAACCATACCGCCACGTCACTACCCTTCCCATGCTTGATCACCACCCTCTGTAAGGCGGTGGAGGTCTCTTCACTGCCACACCATGAGAAGATGGGGAAAGCACTGAAGGATATTGATATCACGTGCATCAGTGATGCGGTGCCACATGTAGTCGCTGATCTTCCAGAGATTCAGATCCAGATTCCTGCTGCTGCAGACACTTCAGACTCCTAGCCACCCACATCTCCTCCGGCCACAGTGGCATCCACTGCCACCCCCACAGTCCACCTCTCAGGCCACTATTGCTCAGCCTTTTGCTGCCCTGCCAGCTCTTTCGAGGCTAGGTCTTTTAGCTCAGCATGCCAATGCAAAGGTAGACCAGCTTCTGAAGGACCTCCCCACTTTGATGAGGCAGGCTCTTACTCCTATCGAGTCCTAAGTGACAGCACTCCAGCAGCAGCATGCCTCCTATGAAGATCGCCTCCAGTGGATTGAGGTTCGACTTGAGAGGGTAGAGCGGGTGAGGTTGGAGGCCTACCCAAGCTCCGTGATGAGGTTGACACACTGAAGACCGAGCTCCACAAAATGCAAAATCTGGAGTTCAATCTATCCTCCTTCATGCCCAAGGAAGGAGAGCAGGGAGCGGGTACGGCTGTGGCAGTGTTCAACCTTGACTTCTCCACACTGATGACAGCACCTGAGCCACAGACTGTGGGGGCTTCCTTGACTCCATCTCCCCCTGCACACATTGACATCACTTCTGGGGATGATTCCGGACACGCTGCCGAGTCCAAGGCTGGGGAAACAGACGAGGAGGAGACAGACGAGGAGTCATGGTCCGATGAGGATGAGGGTCCCCAGGAGAAAGGCAAGCAGGTTGTCGTCCCTACAGCTGTAGAAAAGGAAGAAGAAGCAGTTATTCAGACAGCGATTGAGCACTCGCTAGCATACATAGTCACCATATCCACATCATCGACCATTCCGCCATCAACAGTCGAGGCTAGCAGCTCCCAGGCCCCAATCCCATCATCAGGGCAGGTGGAGGTCACACGTCCACCCATGGAGGTCACTCCTCAGGCTGCGATCTCATCAGTCCCATCCCCAGTATCAAAGGGTGACCCCACCACCATTCACCAGGTTACATACTCCCATAGCGCTTAGTGCGCCCCAGGGAGCCCCTCTCTATTTTTTATTTCTTATGCATTATGGACAATGCATGCTTTTCAGTTGGGGGTGGGATAGCCTTGTATATCTTGTATATATTTTTGCAATCGTGTACATTTGTTTTTTAGTGATTTTGGTGTATATAAGCAAATTTCTCTTCAACTCTTGTATATAATTGTGTTATCTTTTTACATATAAAAAAACAAAAATATCTAGATAGTTGTATGCATGTACATCTTTAGTAATTAGCAATGAATTCCCTTTGGTTTTTCTTCGTCGGGTTCTTTTCCAAGGGTGTAATAGTAGAACCATGGCAGTAGAATGAAACATTTTGACCAGTTTGGTGTAAGTGTCTAGTTTCAAGCATGTATGGCTGTAAATAACCTATACCCTTCCATTGTTGAAAAACAAATATTGTTGATCATCTAGGTGAACTTGAGGCTCGCTCTGTGACTCTATGCTTACTTAGAATGTTCCGAGTTTCCAAGTGTAAAACTATGTTGATCCAAACAGTTCATGTGCCATGTGTGTTAGTTTTGTGTTAATAATTCTCAAGTTTACTTCTGTCATCTAGAACTTACCCGGTTGGTCTTTCCATGCTCATGATAAGTACATTTAGTTGGAGAAATGACCTTAGGCAGTCTTTGTATTATTTGAAAACACAGTTAGCCTTTCAAGCTACCCATTGTATAGACATTATCACTAGTTACCCCATTTGATCCTTTAACTTTTTCTTTGGTCACCTCATTACAAACATTGCCCATTTTGTAAAATAATTGCCTCTTTTGAACCCGCCCCTCCTTGAACATTGAGAATGAGGCTAAAAGCCTAAGTTGGGAGTGTGGTGTCAAGTTGGAAATTGGTAAGGTTGTACAGTGAGTGTAAGAACTTATACCTCAAAGTGTTAACATGAAATTATTCAAGCTCCAAAAGAAAAAATATATATATTTGTATATATATCGAAATATGGAGCCTTGAAGAAAATTGGAGAGGTATTTAAGGTGGTTCAATGTTGGTAACTAAGAGCTAGGTTGTGTGGTTTGAAAAGAAACAAAGGACAACAAGAAAGAAAAATTTGAGTAGTGTTCAAGGAGGGTGTAGTCACTTGTACCCAAATGTTTATCCAACTCTTCCCTTAGCCTACATTACAAGCTTAAAAAGTCCTTATGGGATCTCCAACAGAATGTTCTTAAATAGGTGACGAATTAAAATAAGGGCAAGCTTATGGTATGATGTGTTTTAACACTTGAAAATCTTTATGAGAGTGAGTGTCTTTGTGAATATTGTTGTCATTGTAAATATTGTGAGTTTGGGACTTTCTTCCTGGTGAGGGTATTTGAACTGTGTGGTCTAACAGAAGTCAAGCTCTTGAAGTCGAATGCAAAGGCACTCAGCTGAGAGTAACATTTGTCAATTTGTCGAGGCTCGAAGTTCAAAAGTTGATTAGTTTCTTTCTAAATAGAATGATTGTTCAGGAAGGGTAAATAAACGAAATTGCATGCTTGTAATATTGACGATTAACACTGTCCACGGTCACTATTGTTTCATGTCGTTTAGTTTGAGTCTAGAATAGGATAGAGTTGTTTTAGTTGCTTGAGGACAAGCATGAGTTTAAGTTGGGGGTGTTGATGTGCCGAGAATTTCGGCACATTTAATACCAATTGCTTAGATTTTAGCTCATTTTAAATGCAATTGTCTTTTATACTTATGTAATTTTGATGTTTTGCAGTGCATGAAGCTTGAGGACCCAAAAATATGAAAATGGAATCAAAAAGCCGAAGAAAGACAAGAATGGGAAAAATGCGACCGCATAGTTGAAAATGCGGACCGCAAATCCAACATGCGGACCGTATAATGTCCAGGTGAACCGCAGAGTCCAACAGTCAGTGTGGTAAAATCCAAGTGAAGAAATACGGTTCATTATGTGACCGCATAACAGGTTTGCGGGCCACATAATGGATCGCAAACCTCCTATAGAAGTGGTTGAAAGCATAAATGCGATGACACTATGCGGCCGCATATCAACAATGCGGACCGCATAACTGGAATGCGGTGACTTCCTGGAACTAGGGTTTTGAAGATGCGGTGAGATTGAAGAGAATGCGGACCGCATATCTGTTATGCGACAGAAATTCGGTCGCATATTTGACCTGGAAGGGCATTTTTGTTCGAAATTGGCCTCGAGTTTTAGCCCACTATAAATAGATTTATTCGGGTTTGTTGGAGGCATCTTGTCTGGAAAAAGAGCTACAATCCAAACTTTGAATAGTCTCATCTTCTGGAAGTTTTCAAGTGAAGAATCTTGAACTTTTGTAAGCATTTATGATATTTAATATTCCTTTGCTTTTGTATTTTAGCATGTGTGGCTAGTTTTAAATACTAAGGTTGTGGACCCTAAATGAGTGTAATGCCATTGGGTGTTTAACATTGAATATATGTATAATGGTTGGTTGATATTTATTTACTTCTCATTCTTCATTTATTGTTAGTGGTTGCAAACATTAGCAAGCGCCATTATATTCTTTCTCTACTTGGAAAAGTGAGTTAGAGTTTGGTAGGAGTAAATATCAAAGACTCAAGGTTTTAAACCTTGTTTAATGGAATCGCTTAGGAATAAGTGTATTTTATTTGGCATGAATTGATTACTCTTAATGGCAAATCTTTTATATTTGGAAAAATCATAAAGAGAAATACTACCCAACTATTGGAAATATTGGGTAGTCATTTAGAAATTATTTGCATATCAAAAGGACCTTCCATTAGAAATATATCATATTAACACTGGTAGCATTATATTTCATTGACGGGGACACAACCTTGGTCTAGATAATCAAAGTAATTACAACCTTATTTAATCATCCTTGTTATTAAATTACAATTCAATCTACTACAATACTTTTGTTACTCTAACGGAATAGAAATACGAGTTAAGTTAAAATTCACACTACTCAAGTAAACTTTTCACGCCTATTCCCTGTGGGATTCGACCCCAACCTCGTTGGGTTACTATATTTTACATCGATCGCTTTACACTATTTTAAGGTATAATTTGAGCGTATCAGCAATACCAAAACTCATATAAAAGTAGAATAAAAACAACAAGATAGTAAGGTGATCAACAATAAAAGAAAACAACGGTTAGTCATAAAAATCTACTACCAACAGAAAGCGAGACCGCGTGACTGTTATGAACACTCTACACTACCTACTATACTACCCTAATCCTCGACCTTCATACCATCCTATTAAGGGTCATGTCCTCGTCCAACTGAAGTTGCGTCATGTCTTGCCTAATCACCTCTCTCCACCTTTTCTTTCGCCTATCTCTACCTCTCGGTAGGCCCTCCAAAGTCAACCTCTCACAGCTCCTCACTGGGGTGTCTGTGCTCCTCCTCCTCACATGATGAAACCACCTATGTCGCGCTTCCCGCATCTTATCCTCAATAGGGGCCACACCCACCTTGTCGCAAATAACCTCATTTCTGATCCTATCTAACATGGTATGCCCGCACATCCATCTCAACATCCTCAGCTCTAATACCTTCATCTTCCATGAGCGATCTTGACTGGACAACACTCAGCCCCATACAACATCGTTGGTCTGACCACCACTCAGTAGTTAAATATTAAGAATAATTAAATTTTTAAAACTAATTAACGTTTTAAGACTTTAATCTTCTTATATGATGAGCTTAATAAACTTTAAGCTTGGGATACTCTTCTTGATATTTTTCATGTCATATAATTTTTATATTTTATATATTGTTATTAGGCTCGCGGGCCGGCCTAGCCCAGCCTCAGTCAGATTTACTTGCAACGGGCTTAAAATTCTCATTTTTAAATGGGCTCCAAATATTCTAGCCTAGCTCTGCTAAATCACGAGCTGAGCTGGCCCAAGCTCATATTGACGGCTCTAGATACATAGCTAGGTGAGGGGTAGAACAGGGAAGGGTCATCATTATATTAAGCTTTTTATCTGTTGGTATTAATGTTATTTATCTATATTGTTTTCATCTATGCATTGAGATACTTCTAAAATTTGAAAGGGATCATATCAAGAAATCATGGCAAGGCTCAGACGACAAATTATAAAGAAACATTTGTATCTCAGTGGTCTAGTTGCTGGTTCAATGAATTGTAGCTGCAAATTAGTCTTGTAATTGAATTGGTATATCTAGAGTTATATAATGTGCCATATAATTTTGCCACCATTCATTAAGATAGACATAATCAGAGAGCTAGGCCCCTCAAATCAATTATTGAAAAAAGCAATCAGTGACTATTGAAACTCCAAAGTTGTCTCAAATCAACATTATATCTCGTATCGACCTAAAATAATATACTCGTATTATAGGGAAACTTGCGCTTTTATATATATATATATATATATATATATATATATATATATATATATATTGACAAAACTAGTCAATATTTGTTAGAAGGAGAAGGAAGATCTGAATTGGAAACTATTCCTGCAATTGGTATTTCTTTCTTTTTCTTGTTCCTTTTTAGGTTCAATTATTTGAGGATCATATATCTGTTCGCGTGCTTAAATCCAAAAATAATGTAATGGGAATTGAGTCAGAATAACGAGATTCAAATGGAATTGCGATTTGCTGCGTAGTTACGTTGTGTCATGCATTTCCTAAAATGAACTATTAAAATAAGAGGTGGATTTAGATATAACTTAATGGATTTTTAAAAAAAAATATTGTGAATTCGACCTTTACAATTTTTAGTATCAAACTCATTATACTTTTTAAAGTTATGGATTCAAATTAGTAAACTCTAGTAAATTTTTATACACACACAAAAAGACAGTCTGATGCACTAAGTTTTCTCTATGCAGAGGATTATTTGAAAGACTACAAAAGTCTATTGTATGCGACTTTATCCTGTATTAATACAAAAAGCTATTTTTCGTGCTCGAACCCGTTGTCGCAGAGCTATGTTCGCCGCTAATTAAAATAGACAGGTAGAAACTGATACCTAATTTTTTGAGCTGGAGGTTCATATATTTACTTGGGATGTTAGGTAATATAGGATTTATTAGGTCTTTAATTTGTTGGCAAAAATATCTACTTCTCTCCAATAATATCTGGACATACTATACTTGTTAGTATTTGTCTTCTTGCTCAATGAATATAACATTTCAATTAAGATATAATCCCAACTTGTTATAATTTTTGGCTAAAACGATCGCGAAGTTGTACATTCCCATTGCAAGTAACACCAGGAGACCTAGTAATTGAGCTACCTATAGTAATATCTATATATACGGTTAAAATCGAAAAGTCCAATTTTATGATCGTTATAGCATTTCATAGCCCGTCTTCAGAGGGCTCGAAGCACAATTCGAGGTTTGACATTGAGAAAGTATATCGAGGATTCTCCACGCTTGACCTCGGGGCGGTGTAAATTGATGACCATCATGGAAAAGCGGAAAATTCTCAAAAGGCACGTGGTTAAAGCTGACCAAGTCTGCAAGAATAGTACAAGTCCGTACCGAGACATTAAATAGTTGTACCAGCTGCATTTCTTTGTAATAATTACACATGTACTATGTTGGGATTCCCCTCTTATATAAAGGGGACCCTTGTCATTTTGTAAGAGAGGTGATATTCAATACAAGAACAACAACATTCTCTGCTCTCTAACTTAAACATACTCTACAATTGCTCCATTGATTTATTGCTTTCATTTATTGTATTTCATTTATTGTTCTTCATTTATTGCTCATTATTGATCATAAAGAGCCTATCCTCGAGGCCTCTACACTGTTATTCCCCCATCGATCGCCCCCAGTCAAGCACACTAGCTCGACCTCGAGGCCCAGTTTCGGCCAGCTTGAGACCTCGTCTTAAGTCTGTTTGGTTTGCATAACACCATTGCGCTTTGCTATTATCTCATTTTTCTTAACTCTCACTTAGCATCTATTGCCTAAACAACTAGTATTAAAATAAATCACATATTTTTAGAACAAGGAAGATCAGATATAAATGTAATTACCATTTTCAAGCTAATAGTGATTGTTTTAGTGCTGGTTTTCTAAAAACATAAGTTATTCTTTACACTTTTTCTTGTCCAAGAATCTTCAATTTCAGGTCAGAAAATGTCTAACTCAGTGAATGCACATGAAAACAACGGTCCTGAGGATGATGGAGAGAACGGTGCAGCTGCTTCAGGCGCCAGTGTACCACCGCAAAACCCTGAAGGGGCACCAGTACGAATCCCCGTTGATGGAGGCTCACGCAACGCTCAACATGTCGATTAAAGCTCTCATACAGACAGAAGTGTGCGCGAAGGAGACCAACATGAAGCACAGAGAGCCCCTGCTCAAAAGGAAAGAGAAGTTAGCCTTCATATCATTTTTGAGATGTTGCAAGCACAACAAGTGGCTATTGCTCAGCTACAAAGTCATCAAAAAACTCCAAGTACAACGCCACCAGAAACAGCTCCTCGAGTCGAACGGGCACCAGAAAGGTCGAGCAATAACGGGTCAGCAGCCAACCCCACTATTATGAAGATGCTCGAGGACCTCACAAAGAGGATTGAATAAGGCGAAAAGAAGATAAAAGCTAACAACAAAAAGGTGGAGACCTATAACCCGAGGGTCGATCAGATTACGAGCGCACCCCCGATTCTGAAGGATGTAGATTCAAAGAAGTTCATGAAAAATCCATTCCCATCAAGTACGGCTCCGAAGCCCATCTCGAAGAAATTCAGAATGCCCGATCTCCCCAAGTACAACGGGACCTCGGACCCCAATGAGCACATTACTGCTTACACTTGTGCTGTGAAAGGGAACGACTTAAAAGATGACGAGATTGAATCCGTCTTATTGAAAAAATTTGGGAAAACGTTGTCCAAAGGGGCCATGATGTGTTATCATAACCTGCCCCCGAACTCGATAGATTCGTTTTCCATAATGGCAGACTCTTTTGTGAAGGCGCATGTTGGTGCCATCAAGGTCGCTGCGAGGAAATCTGACGTTTTCAAAATCAAACAAAGAGAGAATGAGATGTTAAGGGAGTTCGTATCCCGCTTCCAATTGGAACAAATATAATTACCACCGGTCTCCGATGATTGGGAAGTGCAAGCCTTCGCTCAGGGCTTGAATGAATGAAGCTCGATAGCTTCAAAGAAGCTGAAGCAAAACTTAATCGAGTATCCCGTCGTAGTTTGGGCGGATGTACACAACAGGTATCAGTCAAAAATCAGAGTCGAGGATGACCAATTGGAATCTCCCTCGGGCTCGGTGTATCCCAGCAGGCACTTAGCAAAGGAATCGAGGCTTCCAGAGAGAGAGACGAGGCCAAGCAAAGAAAGTTATCAACCGTATATAGAAAATCAAAGAAATATCCCGAGGCGCAACATACCTCGAAGTGATCGAAGGATGGATCGAGGCCATAATCCTCGAGGACTCGTGAAAAAAGCAGGGTTTGACAGGCACAAAGGCTGGTAGAGTCACCCCGGCTATCTAAGTACAACTTCAACATTGATGTTTCAGACATCGTATCGGCCATAGGTAAAATCAAAGACACCAGGTGGCCAAGACCCGTACTATCAGATCCTTCTCAAAGAAACCCTAACTTGATATGCGAATATCACGGCACTCACGGTCATAGGACCGTGGATTACAGACATCTTCGAGAAGAGGTAGCCCGACTAATAAGCAAAGGGATCCTTCGAGAGTTCCTCAGCCACCGAGCTAAAAACCAATTTCGGGAAAGAGAGGCGAACAGGAAAAATGAAACGGAAGAACCACAACACATCATCCACATGATTATTGGAGGAATCGACGTCCCTCGACCAGATTGTGCCCGCTTCTCGAGTCCTCAACGGATTCAACATGGCGAGCGAGACAACGAAAAGGGAAATCATCCTTTCAGTCAACGTGGCTGGTACAATCCGAGATACCAAGTTTCATGTCATTGAAGGTGACATGAGATACAATGCTTTGCTTGGAAGGCCATGGATCCACAGAATGAGGGCGGTGTCATCAACCCTTCATCAAGTGTACGGAGAGCAGCACACAGCAAAAGAGATGTTTGTGGCGCACGATGTGGCACTGGAACCGATACCTTCTACATCGGAAGGGACAAAAAACAAACAACCAGCCGAGTAGCAATCACAAACTACATCCTCGGACGAATGAATAAAGGACCGTGTCGCTTCCTCGGAACGAGTAACTGAAGCATATCGAGGCTTGAACACCACCACAGTTAAGGTACAATCCTCTCCCTCTTTCCTTCACATTTTACATTAACTATGTGCAGGTGTTCGATTGAAAGGAATCGAAGCACCCTCCAGCTCTAAGGCCTTAGGTTTTAAAGCATGCGTTGCACTCTTTTTCCCTCATATCGGATTTAATCCTGAATGGGTTTTACCAACGAGTTTTTTAACGAGGCAACGTCCATATGCTACCTAAGGAGAACTCATCAAGTATTCAAGGCTTCTCTTCGATCAACCTCGAATACTGAGGGGCATCGCCCCCGGGAGATCACCTCCTCGAAGAAATTAAAATATGACAAAGAGGGTCTCGACAGGAGAATGATGTGCCGGACCAAACGGTTGAATGAACCGCGTCCACATAGAATAATCGATCCCTCGATGGCGAAAACATGTATACGTGTACCAAGTAATCAAAGGAGAGTCTTTTATCATCAAATCACTTCGCACTTCAAAGAAGTTCGCTATTTTCACAAGAAACGGCCCCAGGGCAAGAAATTTCCCGAACACTCGGGTACTGACATCAAAAACTCGAAGTCGTAAGACCTCAGGGCCGGCAACTTTGAGCTCATAAGCCCTCAATGAGGCAATATCGCATCTATAAGACCTCAAAGAGGCATGCTCAAACTTGTAAGCTCTCAACGAGGCAACGTCAAATTTGTAAGACCTTAACGAGGCATGTTCAAATTCATAAGCCCTCCATGAGGCGCCAATGTAAGCCCTCCATGAGGCAATATCAACAATGTAAGACCTCTATGAGGAAATATCAACAATGTAAGACCTCCATGAGGCAATATCAACAACGTAAGACCTCCATGAGGCAATATCAACAATGTAAGACCTCCATGAAGCAACATCAAGTTTATAAGACCTCAATGAGGCACATCAAAAAGTTTTCTATTTTCACAAGGAACGGCTCGAAAGCCAAAAACTCTCGATGTCCCGGGGACTGTCATCGACAGTCACCCCATCGAGCCATCAAAAACTCGAAGTCATAAGACCTCAGGGCCGGAAACATCAAACTCATAAGCCCTCAATGAGGCAACATCAAATCTATAAGACCTCAATGAGGCATGTTCAAATTTATAAGCCCTCAATAAGGCAACATCAAAAACTCGAAGCCGTAGGACCTCAGGGTCGACAACTTCGAGCTCATAAGCCCTCAATAAGGCAATATCAAACCTGTAAGACCTCAAGCAAGGCATGTACAAACCTGTAATACCTCAAGCAACGCATGTACAGATTTGTAAGACCTTAAAAAGGCATATCCTGATATCAAAGTCAAGGCTATATATCGAACTTGTAAGACCCCTAAAAACGCATACCCTCGATATAGACGCTGAGGCTATCTCACTTGGGGACTAAAAGGCTACGGCCAAACACAATGACCACGGTCATAAGGCTCCGACCAAACTAACGCGACTCATAGACGTCTGACCGTCGCCATAAAATCACAAGCCTTCAAATATTTCGAAAATACTTCAAAAAGAATCGTTTAATCAGGCTACCCTCAGCATAAGCAAAAGAGCTTCGATCATACCAACTCCAAACAATAAAAAGGCTTCGAAATAATCAGCCTTCGAGCAAAACCTCCCGAGGTGCTCATTTATCGTCACATAACAGCTCATAATCGAGGTTCTTTCAAGCCGTTAAAGATTCGGACAAACACAAAAATTTCAAAAAGTCTTTAACAATGGAAAACTACAGCCATATTAAAGGTTGTACCGACCCAATGCGTAAGACCCAGCCACACTAAAGGTCGTACCGACCCAATGCGTAAGAGACTAAGCGCTAGCCACACTAAAGGTTGTACCGACCCAATGCGTAAGAGCCTAAGCGCCAGCCATATTAAAGGTCGTACCGACCCAATGCGTAAGAGCCTAAGCGCCAGCCTAAAGAGCCTCAGGGCCAATTTAAAAAACCTAAGGGTCGATGAGCTCGTGTAGAAACCCGACTCGAGGACTGAGCCCTAAACGGTTAACTAAAGAGCCTAAGGGCCAATACGTTAGAGCCAGCCTAAAAAGCCTCACGGCCAATTTATAACCCCAAGGGTTTCATTTCAAAGTCCAATTCATCGGGCTAATTATTGACAAGCATCAAAATTCAAAACAAAAAGAAAGATAGACACAAGAAAATCAGAAATACCAAAGGATTTTATATATATATGTATTAAAAATATACATTTACAATGCTCCCACAGGAGTTTTATACAAAGGACAAGAAAGAAAAGCATAGTCTACTCTCGGGACCAGCTCCCTCGATGGCCCCTCGGACTAGCTCCCTCGGTGGCCTTCAGATATCAGCGTCGGCATTAGAAGAAAGGAAAAACTTAGCGTCGATCTCATCCGCCTTGGCCTGCTTTATCTCCTCCAGGAGATCAAATCCCCTAGCATGAATCACTTCGAGGGTCTCCCTCCGAGATCTGCATCGGGCATACTCATTGCCCCTCATCTCTCTATCAAAAGCTCCCCTCAGCTCAGCCCGAGCATCGGCAGCATTTTTCAAGTAAACGGCCACTTTCTTATCGGCCTTTGCTCGAACTTCTTCAGCTTCAACCCGAGCGTCCACGACCTCGGCCTTCATCTTCAAAAGATCAGTCTCGAGCTTGGAAATCCTACCCGTCTAAATAGAGCTACTTTCTCGAGCATTGCAAAATTGTACCTCGAGGGCAGAAGCCTTGGACAAAGCATTCCTTTGGGTCGCATCATGAACATCTATCGGCTCCTTCAATGTATTGCATTCACCCCAAAGGTGTTCCAACGCCTCTATTTTTCTCTGCAACTGAAACATCAAAATATTAGTTTTCGAATATGGGAAAGGAAGCATGTACTCCCTCAAAATAAGGATTACCTGTTTATTGAGATTGCCTTCGTAATCTCGGCTTTGATTCATCTCCAATCAAAGATATATTAACTCTCTTGTCTTCTTATCACAAGAAGCCTGAGAGATTTCTCCTTACCCAAGGCTTCCCACAACTTGGCCTCAGAGCGGAGCAGCTCGGACTTGAGCTTGTCAAAAGCCTATGAAAAAGAAGCTTCAGTTCAAAAGATGAAAATACAAAGCAGAAAAACCAAAAAAGTCAACCAAAACTCACCACGGAACAGAGCCGCTGAGCCTCCTCAAAATTTGAGCGTGCATCTACTAGCCTGGTCTCATCGTCCCCACTTGAACCGCTCTTGGTGGGGATATGATTGCTCGAGACCCCACTTAATTTAGGAGGCCCCTGGCCCCGAACGTCCCTCGAAGTACCTTCGAGGGAGGAAGCAAACGGTGGTAAAGGACTCTTGCTCCTTCCCTCTCGTGGAACCTCTCCCTCGAGGCTATAAGTCTCAGGCCCAGCAGGTTCGGCAATCTCAGGAGGCCCCCTGGTTCGAGCCATCGATGCAGAACCATCCTCCCCAGGAGTACTGATGTCCACAGAGTAACCGACGTATATAAGGTCCTCTTCGACGGCGGCATCTTCTTTGTGCCCCCGGGCAGGGCCTACCTCGTCATGAATGTCCTCCTCATTCGAGGACCTTTTCCTCTTATTATCCTCCCTCGGCTCCGAAGCCAATGATCTTTCCCCCTCCTCGAAGGGGCACGGTCTCATCTCGGAGAATCCACCAATGCCTGCAGTGACGGAGTTAATACATATAAAGGAAAGCATTCCTCAAAGGGCAATCACATGACACATACCGTGGTGTTTTGGTTCCCATCTGCCCTTCGATAGATCTAGCCACTTGCGTTCATCATAGGACAAGGAAGCTGCCAGCCTCCGAGTCCAGTCCGCAAGATCGGGGATCTCTTCTGCCTCCACGTGACCGTTGAGAAAGAGAAAAATAAGCATTATTATAAATCATCAAGAGCAAATGTCACTAAGGTACGACGTACTACTTGCGTTTGAAGTTCCATTTTTTGGGGAACGACAGGAACTCTACAGGAATAATGTCAACGGTCCTCACTCGGACAAATCGAGTCATCCATCCTTGGTTTCGGTCCTTATCGTCACTGGCAATAAAAGGCTTGGTGGATCGGCGTCGTAGCGTACTCAGGCCTCGACAATGCAGAGGTTGATATAATCTGAAAGGTGGCTAAGGGTAAACTCAAGCTCAGCCTTTTCAGTGAAGAACCTTATCATCAGCACTATCCGCCAGAAGGACGGATGATTCTGAGCCAGAGTGACTCTATATCTTTTACAGAATTCGAGCGCAAGGCAATCGAGGGGACCCGATGTAAATGGGTACATGTACACGTTCAGGAATCCCTCTACGTGGGCCATAATATTCTCTTCTCGGGAGGGTATCTGCAGCATCACATTTTCTCCCCATCCACAATCTATCCTCACGACCTCGAGGTGATTCTCCTCTATCGATCGAATAAATCTCGACGCATGCTCTCGATGGCCCGGAGCATCGAAGGGTTTCTCTAGTGCAAAGTCTTTCTTTAAAGCAAAACAACTCGAGGTTAACTCGCCATACGCCGGCGGTGTACCACCGACCGGGCAAGAAGCAGAGGTAGAGTTTCCCTCTTCTTGGCGAGCGGATTTGGGCACTGCAGCCATAACTATTTGAATAAAGATAAAGAGGAAGAAAGTAAGAAAAACAAAAGTAAAAACTTGAAGCACAAATAGTATGTCAAAAAGATCACCTAATTTTGAAGCTTCTCAACCTCTTCGAGAGTGACGGGGGCATCGAGATCGGTTTCCTCCTCGACACCGGTGAAATAATCTCTGAACGCATCATCCTTTCCCTAAGAGGTCCCCACATCAGCAGCACCCTTGTTCTGGGCATCCCTTATCTTCCCTGGAGAAAATGATGGGCCCAATTGAAAGCCGCCTACATCATCAACTTCCATCGGGACTTCTTCTCGCCCCCGAAGAATTTCAGAATCAGGACCTAGGAACTCGCCAACACGGTTGTACCATGTCCAACTAGTGGCTCGGGGACTGCGCCCAAACCCTTTTCAAGGGTCTCATCAGCACATGGTGGGTTTGCTTCGGCCATCTCCATCTCGGCAGTCTTCTGCCCAGTAATTTTTGAAGCATCAGAGCTTTGGTTTACCCTTTGTACCAAAGGGCAGGTATCATCATCTTCTTCCTCGGCACGCAGTCTCTCAGCGGCCTTCGAGGTTAGGACCGTAGCATCGGTCTTGGGCTTTCGAGCCTTTGCTTTCTTGGATTTCGGAGACTCCGCCGGTGTCTCCTTCTTCCTTTTCTTATCCTTGGCGGTTTTTGAAGCCTCTTCTTCACCAGAAGAAGGCGGTCTCATCGACACGCCTTCCCTGAGGCCTGCATAAGGATGATGTATCAAACTCACCGCCATTGAGAATACTTACAAAAAATGAGGAAATGACAACAATAAAATCATATTGTGGTTCTTGGCCTGTCACCGCGTTTTGGCCAAATCGCGCAAAACGCGCTTGCTATATGGAAAAGCGAGTCCAAAAGTTTGATCCATCCCGGAAGGTCCTGGACCGCGCCGGGGAACCAAACGCTGGCTACACAATCAGAAGAAAATCAATCAAATGAGAAGGAGATCAGATCGAAAGAAGAAAAAGAGGTGGTAAAACATGTTCGATATAGGGATACTTACGCTTCATGTTCCATTCCTCCGGGAATGGCATTCTATCAGCAGGGATGAGGTCCGAGGTTCCGACTCTAACAAATTGGCTCATCCATCCCCGGTCTTTGTCCTTGTCGATGCAGGCAAAGAACGACTTGGCAGATCGATGATGTAGCTTGATTAAACCCCCTCGGAAGAGACAAGGGCTATACAATCTGATCAAGTGATCGAGGGTGAAAGGCATTCCCTCAACCATGTTGGAGATATATAGAATCATATATACAATCCTCCAGAAAGAGGGATAAATCTGATCGAGTGTCACTCGTACTGACGACAGAAGTCGAGAATCACCGGATCTATCGGTGGAGAAGAAGAATATAGGGGGCCTAAAGTGATAGGGTATGTATATACGCTGAGGAAGCCAGATTTATGTGTGACTATTCTTTCCTCAGCTGTAGGGATTTCTAATTGTACCGCTTCCCCCCAACGGCAATCTGTCTTTACCTTCTTCACCTCGGTCACTACACTTATGTACCGAGACATGGGCTCGCATCAGCCCGGTGTAGAAGGGGGTTTCTCGGTAAAATCGGAGACGGTGTCAAAGGGACCAGGAATGCACTGCTCGATACTAGGAGGAGTTTTTGATTTGCCCTTAGACGGGCGTGATGAAGAAGTGGCTCCCTCTTTATGAAGTACCATTTTGGAGGTTTTTTCCATAACTATGATGGCGCAGAAAGAGGATGAAAGCAGAAAACGGTTAGCTAAATTTTGAAGACTTGAAGATGTTGTAGAAGTGTGAAAGGCAAACAATTGAAGTATTTATAGAATCCATTTAGGCATGTTTGAGAAGCGTAAAGGTCGAACCAATAGCGGTTCGTGGGCTTCTTGAGAATCGTGCTGACAGCGACCTCTGCGCAGCCTTTATGTCACGTCATTTAATGTTCTGATGAGGATGACGTCATAATGAAGATATAGAAGAGGCAAGAATTCAAGACCATTTCTTATCACTTCATTCTAAGAAAAGCGGGGACTATCTGTATACGGGTAAATCGAAGTGCCCGATTTTATGATCATTATGGCATTCCACAGCCCGTCTTCAAAGGGCTCGAAGCATAGTTCGAGGTTTGAGATCTAGGAAGCATATCGAGGATTCTCCACGCTTGATCTCGGGGCGGTTTAAATCGATGACCATCATGGAAAAGCGAGAAATTCCCAAAAGGCACGTGGTTAAAGCTGACCAAGTCTGCAAGAACAGTACAAGTCCATACCGAGACATTAAATAGTTGTACCAGCTGTATTTCTTTGTAATAATTACACATGTACTATGTTGGGATTTGATGTTTTAGACGTCAATACTACACAATATTATGAGTTAATTGTGCAGTACCCAATTTTCGAGTGTTGTCTAATAAGAAGAACCTGGTTCTTCTTGGTGTACTACTTACTACTATTTGCGGAATAATAAAGCAGTAAAGTAAAGACACCGATATTTTACGTGGAAAACACCTGGCTCAAAAGGTGAAAAAACCACGACCTACTCCTCAGTAGGATTTTCTCAAACACTTCACTAAAAAATCTGAGCCAAACGGACTTACAAAATAAACTCTTTTGTAATCCTAGGATTATCTCTAACCCTATGTAGTAACTAGCCTCTAGCTAATTTCTACCAGCTTCAAGTTAACTCTAACTTGAACAAAGTGTACCTATTACAATTTGCTTCTAAGAAAGCTGAAAAGATACAATGTTAAAACTCCTACGACAACCAACTAGACTCAATAATAAACTAATGGAACTATTTCTTCTAGTTGAATTGTAGCCTTTGCACAATACTTCTGCTTGCAAATATCCTGGGAATTTTGCTTTCAGAACTTAATTCAATTTAGTCTTTGTGCGTCTTTTTGTGTCGTCAATTTCAGCAGTAATACTTTGAGTATTTATAAAGTCAGTTGTTGAGTTCTGGTCCGATTCTACCTGGGAGAACAATTTCTTATCAAACTCAAATTTCTTCCTTCGTTTCTGTCCTTGCTGAATTCAACTTCTACTCTCTTCATCAGTTTGCAATCTTTTCGTATTAGGAGACATCCTCTTAGTTCTTTGATACTCAGCAATCACTGATATCTCCTATGCTTGTACGATTCTTCTGCCAACTGCTCCGTTCAGGTGTGTATGCTTTGATGGACCTGGTTCAACTTGTCAACATTTGTCAATCTTCAAAACCCATTCAGTGACATGGGCCAACAAATTTCTCCTTTTTGATGATGACAAACTCTGTGCTTTTATCCTGTATACACTTCAAATACTTTGTATATTTTTAAGCATTTATGATTGAGAACCAGGTTCATTAGGGTATAAATATCACACAGCACATCTTCCCCCTTTTGGCATCATCAAAAAGTTGCAAAATGATACTTACCAGTTTTTAATTCTTACTCATGGACAATCTAGGCAACTGCAGGTGCAAACATGATTAATCATCACAAGAAACTAATAATGTAAGCTAAATTAGAAACTGAGGCATTTTTCAAAACAACAAGCTTCCATTGATTAACAGTGATGATCAACACCAAAACAGATTAAAATCAAAACAGCCAAAACATGAGAAAAACGAAATAAAAACTGAAACAAAAACTAGACATTGTCCCGAACTGGGCACTTGATTGGTTTGGAGGGGGTAGCACTGGACATTCCTAAGGCTGGGAGGGTGCAGATGAGGCTGGGTTCTTGGTTTGTATAAGGGACAACATTTGGTGTAAAACACCTTTATTTTTCTCCTTCTCCTTTGCTAACTCAGCTTTGAGAGCATCACACTTAGCTTCCACCTCAACTAAGCAAGACTTCAATCGAAGGATCTCCATATCTTTTAACTTGCTTTCCTGCACCAGAGTACGGACCTTGCTGTTGACTGGTTACTTCCGAGATGAACCAGGTTCATCTGTCGCGACATTGACAGTATAATCACAAGACAGCAGAGTGTCCTTCCCAAAGAAATCCTTAGCAGTAGCCATCTCAGCCTTCTTTGTAGGAACTCCAAAATGAGCAAGAACTGCAGTCAGAATAAAGCCATACGGGATCGCATGGGCTTTGGTGCCATTCACCACTCTGTCCAAGAGCTGGATGATAAAAGCTGGCCAATTGATCTGTTTGCCTCTGTACAAACACTCCATGAGGGTTAAATCCATGTAGTTAGCAGTGTGTCTTCGTTCTTGTCTGGGCAGCAGGAATTTGATCACAAATTCAAAGAACAGATTATCTTGTACATAGCCCTGGGTTCAAGCTCCTTCTCATTGTCGTAGAAGAATCTGGTGATATTGAGAGCTGAGGCCATTCCATCTAAACAAGGACATCTCTGCCTCGTGTAGTCTTCATAACCCTCAGCTGGAATGTCTAGAATGACTCCCAGTTCTTGAGTATCAAAGGAGACTTCAACTCCCTTGACCAATGATGTGACCTTGCCTCCAATGGTTGTGGCATTCCCCATGAACTCCACAACTTCATATCTGACCAGCCTGCCTTCCATGCGAAGGATCATGTCCTTCCAACCCTGCGCTGCCAGAAAATCTAGTAAATACCTCATTCCAGGCAGCTCCAAATCCTTCAATAACTTTCCCTTCAAGATTTTTCTCTTGCCAAACATGGCAACTCTGTCAGTAGACACTTCTCCAACCTCATTCTCTTCCTCTTCACTCCATTCTGGATCATCATCCCTCTCAACAATCTGAACTTTCTTCACCTTCTTTATCTTAGAACTTGTCCTCGAAGCAGTACTCCCAGTGGTTATGGACACAGTAGGTGACTTCTTTGAAGAAGTCTTAGCCTTTTTGGGCTTGGCTGTCTTGATAACCACTGGAATAGCCTCCTCTTCTTGTTGGACCAGGTCCAACAACTCTTATTCGTCAACAATAATAGGTTCTCCTACCTTTGCTTTCCCCTTCTCTGCCTTCTTTCTTTTGCTCTCTCGCAGAGCTTTTTCCAATTTCTCCTCCTCTTCTCATACAGTATTTCTCGTAGCACGTACCCTAGGAACAGGTATACCAACAGAATCATCAGTCTTCATTTTCTTTGAAGGAACTGAGGCTTTAGACTTTTTGGACTTTGGAGTCCTTCTCTTCTTGGGGTTGTATGGGTCCCCCAGCTTCTTCAGTCTTTCAGCCAAATTTTCTTCCCCAGAAGAAACATGTTCATCTATTTCCTTCATTAACTTCTCCAACCCGGCAGCAGCTTCCTCAACTTCAGTAGTTCCCCCTAAAACCATGACATCTTCTTCAAGATTTTCAAGAATGGGGTTACAAATTGCAAGTGTGGTACCATCCTCCCCGGATCCCCTCACATCTACTTCACCCTCGTTCTCAAGATTTTTCTCTTTACTTAATTTTCTTTGCCTTCTTGGCACTTCCACATCCACCACAGACCCCACCAACACAAATCGATTTTCAACAGAATTTAAATCAGAGGTAACTTCAGTATTACCTTTCTCAGTACTGGATGAACCAGGTGCTTCGTCTTCATTGGCTGATTTGAATGAATCATTGGATGATTCTGGTTTGGAGCCTTCCTCAGCATGTAACAATTCTTCCAAGAATTTTGCTCTTGAACCAGAAGCCACATATTTGCGTGCAAGAACCTTAACACGACGGGTTTTTGGGGCTGGGGTAGGGTTTGGTGTTGGGTTCAGGGATTGTAGAGTGTTCTTGGGTTGATGATTTTTCAGGAGACTCGGAACTATAAACTGAGGGAGAGTTTGATTCAGATTCATAGTTTCCCCCATCATAATCTCTGTTTGGGGATGAGTCAGAAGAAGCTGGTGGAGGAGACGACATGATTTTGATTTTGAGAGAGAGAAGAAAATAAAAGACAACAGGGATTTTGAGTTGAGTAAGTTGAACAAGGTTCGACTGTTGCTTTATGCACAATGGATAATGATGGCCTATTTATAACTTGTGGCTGGGGAGATTACAATGGAAGTGTATTAATCAAGTAGGATACTAATCGATTGAGGACTGTCAGCGATTGGACATTGATTAGGCAGTTACTTTCCCCCTAACTAGGCTAATTACTTGAGACGGGACCTCTTGGAACTAGTTCATTATTTGGGTAAGTACGAGAATTTGAATTTGAACCATAAATGGATAGAGTCCTGCTCATGTATGACTGTACTTGAATTAATACATGTATGGAGATGAGAACGTACCTTGTCAGTCATGTAAACCAGCATGGATGAACCAGGTTCATCCTGTTAAAAATCTTTATTTTGCCTCAAATCACAAAGATAGAGAAACATCATTAGTAACTAGGGAATCATATTAATACACGGGAGAAGAGTATGGCAATAAAGACATAGTACTGAGCAATGATTAATCTGATTAAGTACCTAATTAAAATTTTCTAGCCAAAAAAACTTCCCTTTTTTTTCAGTTTTTGTTTTTCAATTAGGTGATCTTAATCATCCCTAATTCAAGCATGTTTCTCTCATAATGCTCCCTACTCAATGCTTTGGTAAATATATCAGCAATTTGACGATTAGTAGCACAGAATTCGATTGAGATCATTCTCTTTTCATAGTCATCCCTCAGGAAATGGTGCCTAACATCTATGTGCTTAGTTCTCTTGTGATGAACCGGGTTCTTAGTCATACTAATTGCACTAGTGTTATCACAGTAAATAGGAATGTCCACATCTATACCAAAGTCCATGAGTTGTTGCTTGATCCATAGCAACTGGGCACAGCAAGAGGCTGCAGCCACATATTCAGCCTCAGCAGTAGACAAGGCTACTGAATTTTGTTTCTTGGTGGCCCAAGAGACAAGGCAGGAGCCCAAAAAGTGAGCCATGCCTGAAGTACTTTTCCTGTCAACCAGGAAACCTGCATAGTCAGCATCAGCATATCCTACAAGGTCAAAATTACTACCTTTAGGATACCAAAGGCACAGTTCAGTGGTGCCCTTCAGATATCTTAAAATTCTTTTTACTGCAGTGAGGTGGGACTCCTTTGGATTGGCTTGAAACCTAGCACATAGTCCACACTGAACACAATATCAGGTCTACTTGCAGTAAGATAGAGTAGAGACTCAATCATCCATATGTATGTCTTCTGATCAACGGTTGAACCAAGTTCATCCACATTCAATTTTGTAGCTGTGGCTATTGGGGTATATATCTCCTTTGAATCCTTCATTTTGAATTTATTGAGGAGTTCTTTCACATACTTATGTTGATGTATCATTGTTCCATATGGAGTTTGTTTGATTTTCAAACCTAAGAAGAATGTTAGCTCACCCATCATACTCATTTCAAACTCACTCCCCATTAATGTAGCAAATTCCTTGCTAAGCTTTTCAGTAGTTTCCCCAAATATGATATCATCAACATATATTTGCACAATCAGAAGATATTTTCCCTTTTACTCTAGGAACAAAGTATTGTCAATCTTGCCTCGTTTGTACCCATGTTCCAGTAGGTATTCCCTCGTACCAAGATCTAGGTGCTTGCTTGAGACCATAGAGAGCCTTGTCAAGTTTATATACATGATCAGGTGACTCTTTGCTTTCAAAACCAGGAGGCTGTTTTGCAAATACATCTTTCTTCAAATAGCCATTTAAGAAAGGCGCTCTTTACATCCATCTGATGAAGAGTGAATTCCATGTGTGCAGCAAATGCTATAAGAAGTCTGATTGCCTCCAATCTTGCCACAGGAGCAAAGGTCTCATCATAGTCAATTCCCTCTTCTTGACTGTATCCTTGAACAACCAGTCTAGCCTTGTTTCTTGTAACAGTTCCATCCTCATCGAGCTTGTTCCTGAAGACCCACTTGGTGCCAATCACTGATCTGTCTAGTGGCCTGGGTACCAAGTGCCATACTTGACTTCTTTCAAACTGATTCAGCTCTTCTTGCATGGCATTTACCCAATCAGCATCTTGTAGGGCTTCCCCAATGTTCTTTGGTTCGATCATGGATAGAAAGGCATCAAACGCACACAGATTTTTCAAGGATGATCTTGTTTTGATTCCGGATGCCAAATCTGTTATGATGTTCTCAAGAGGGTGAGAACTCTGATATCTGTGTGGTTTGAGTACCAGTTGTTCATTCCTAGACGATTCCATGGTGTCTTGTTGCTGTGGAGCAGGATCAGGGCCAGGTTGCATATGTTGAATTCCCCCTGTCATGTTGCTTGGGGTAGTTGAACCTGGTCCATCACCTGTTCCACCTTCCATGTTTGCTTCAATGTGATCACTGCTTCTTACCAGTCCAAGCTCCTCATCTTCAGGTTCCTGTCTCTCAGCAAGAATGTTAGTTTCATCAAAGACAACATGTATACTTTCTTCTACACACATAGTTCTTTTATTATACACTTTATAAGCTTTGCTATGTGATGAATATCCCAAGAATACTCCCTCATCACTTCTGGGGTCAAATTTTCCTAGGGAATCTTTGCCATTATTATGCACAAAACACTTGCATCCAAAAGCCCTAAAGTGGGATATGTTGGGCTTTCTCCCTTTAAGTAATTCATAGGGAGTTTTCTCTACCAGAGGTCTGGTCATGCATCTATTAATAATGTAGCATGCAGTGTTAATTGCTTCTACCCAGAAGCTGTGAGGTAGTTTGCTTGATAGAAGCACNGAGAGCCTTGTCAAGTTTATATACATGATCAGGTGACTCTTTGCTTTCAAAACCAGGAGGCTGTTTTGCAAATACATCTTTCTTCAAATAGCCATTTAAGAAAGGCGCTCTTTACATCCATCTGATGAAGAGTGAATTCCATGTGTGCAGCAAATGCTATAAGAGTCTGATTGCCTCTAATATTGCCACAGGAGCAAAGGTCTCATCATAGTCAATTCCCTCTTCTTGGTTGTATCCTTGAACAACCAGTCTAGCCTTATTTCTTGTAACAGTTCCATGTTGTCTTGTAGTTGTGGAACAGGATCAGGGCTAGTATTTTCATGTAGAATTTCCCCTGTCGAGTTGCGTGGGGTTGTTGAACCTGGTCCATCACCTGTTCCATCTGCCATAGGTGCTTCAATGTGGTCATTTCTCCTCACTCGTCCAATCTCCTCATCTTCTGGTTCCTGTCTCTGAGATAAAGTGTTAGTTTCATCAAAGACAACATGTACACTTTCTTCTACACACATAATTCTTTTATTGTATATTTTATAAGCTTTGATATGTGTTGAATATCCCAAGAACACTCCCTCATCACTTCTGGGATCAAATTTTCCTAGAGAATCTTTGCCATTATTATGCACATAACACTTGCATCCAAAAGCCCTAAGATGGGATATGTTGGGCTTTCTCCCTTTAAGTAATTCATAGGGAGTTTTCTCTACCAGAGGTCTGGTCATGCATCTATTAATAATGTAGCATGCAGTGTTAATTGCTTCTGCCCAGAAGCTGTGAGGTAGTTTGCTTGATAGAAGCATGGTTCTTGCCATGTCTTCAAGAGTTCTGTTTTTCCTTTCAACAACCCCATTTTGCTGTGGGGTTCTAGGAGCAGAAAAATTGTGATTGACACCATGTTCATCACAGAACTCAGCAAACTTGGTATTCTCAAACTCAGTACCATGGTCAGATCTTATTGATGCCAGTTGATGTCCCAATTGATTTTGAATTTTCTTAACAAATGAGGTGAACATATCAAATGCTTCATCCTTAGATGACAGGAATAAGGTCCAAGTGAACCTTGAAAAATCATCAACTAGCACCATCACATATCTCTTACCACCTCTACTTAAAGTTCTCATAGGACCGCATAGATCCATATGAACCAGTTCCAACGTCTTGGTGGTACTGACCATTTTCTTACTTTTGAAAGAGGACCTTACCTGCTTCCCCCTGGCACATGCCTCACAAACTTTGTCTTCCTTGAACTTAATGTTAGGAAGTCCTACCACTAAGTCCTTAGAGACTAGTTTGTTAAGCTGAGTTAGACTTGCATGACCAAGTCGTTTGTGCCACAGGAGGGGATCACTGTCCAACACACTTAGACAAGTGAGTTCATTTTCAGACAGTGTGGACAAATCTATGACATAGATGTTATTCATCCTTTTTCCATGCAAAACAATCTTGTCAGTAAGCACGTTAATCACAAAATATTTTGTGAAAGTAAAAGAAACCAGGTTACCTCTGTCACATAGTTGTGATACACTGATCAGACTATATTTCAAGCCATCTATTAGATACACATGTTCAATAGATCGTGTATCATCCTTACCTACCTTACCAACCCCAATGATTTCACCTTTCTTTCCGTTTCCAAAGGAGACATTTCCTCCTTTGAGACTTTCAAGTGAAAGGAATTGTTCCATGTTCCCAGTCATATGCTTTGAGCAGCCACTATCCAAGTACCAAATATGGCTGCCTCCTCTCACTTGAACCTACAAACGGAAATCAGGGGTTAGTTTTAAGAACCCAAACTAATTTGGGTCCTTTTCTATGGGAGAATGGATGAATCAGATTTTTTCTGGCCCAGTTTGGTAGCCAGTTTTTCTTTTTAATGAATCTCTCATTTTTCTGACTGGCCTTCTCTTTTACAGCACACTCATATTTATAGTGGCCAGTCTTCCCACAATGGGTGCAGATTTTATTTTCAGGGAGAGTGAGATACTTGCTTTTGGGATCCCACTTAGGCAATTGACTCCCAAAACCAATCCCTCTTATGTTGCTACTGTGATTCTCTTGAAGCCATATCAGGGCGTCAGAGGATTTATACCATTTACAGATTTGATCTAATTCATGTTTGACTTTGCCAAGTTGTTCATTAAGAGTTCTTATTTGCTTGTCCTTGGCATACATCTTATATTTTAATTTTCCTATGTTTTCTTCTAACATGACATGAGAGTGATCAACTACCTTTTTACTGGATCCTAGTCTTAACTTTAAGTTTTTAGATTTTAGCTCTATAATCTCAGTTTCGAGTGGATGAACCTGGTTCATCAAGACAGTGTTTTTCTTTCCAGATTCACTGACCCTTATCTCCAGGTCCATGAATTTTGCTTTTAGCATTGCACACTCTTTAGATAGTTGATCCTTCTCTTTGGTTGTTTCCTCAGAATCATCTATGAAGTCAAGTAGCAACTCAGAGAGTTTCTCCTTAGATAAAAACTATCTTCATAAGTCTCCTCATCAGATTATCCAATTGCCATGAGAGCCTAATCTTCTGTCTCACCATTTTCTGATTCTTCATCTGAACTTCCCCCTAAGCAGCAACCATAGTCTTTGTTGTGTTTGTCTTGGGTTGAACCTGTTCCTTCCTCTTGTTTCTTCTCTCATATCTTTCCTTTTTCCACTCTACTTCCCACTGAGGACAGTTTTTAATGAGATGGTCAGTCTTACCACATTTATAGAATCCCTCATTAGCTGACCTTTCTGGTGCCTTTGCCTTGTTGAAGTTTCCTCCCCTGGAGATGCCCTTCTTCCTCATGAGAAAGTTTCTGAATTCTTTGGTTATCATGGCCATCTCATCCTCCTCCAGATCAGCTCCCTCAGTGATCCTCAGTGCTAGACTTCTCTCCTTCTTTGGGGAATCCATCTTCATGGTTTGGCTTCTGAGTTCATAAGCAGTGAGGTTTCTAATCAACTCATCCAATCTAAGGGTTGCCATATTTTTGGATTCCTGGATAGCAGTGATCTTGCTTTCCCAGTATATAGGCAGAACCCTTGTCAAGATCTTCTCTACCTTGTCTTCTTCAAGTATGATTCTTCCAAGAGACTTGAGTTCATTTGTCAAGGTTGTGAACCTTGTGTACATTTCCTGAATTGTCTTTCCTTCTTTCATAGTGAAGTTTTCATACTGAGAGGATAGTAGTGTACCTCTAGACCTCTTCACTTGAGTTGTTCCTTCATGGGATACTTGTAGAGTATCCCAGATTTCCTTGGCAGTGGTGCAACTTTGGATCCTACTGTATTCATCTGGTCTCAATCCACATACTAGCCACTTCTTTTCTTTGGCATTCTTCTCCCATTTCTTCAGATCTTCAGTCGTGCAGTCAGCCCTAGTCTTAGGTACATCTACACCTTCAGCAGTTTTCTTCATTGTTGCAAGTGGTCCATCAGTGACTATGTCCCAGAGTTCATAGTCCTCTCCAATAAGGTGGTCCTTCATTCTATTCTTCCACCAAGAATAGTACTGGCCATTGAAGAGTGGTGGCCTTGCAGTTGATTGACCTTCCCAGTTCCCAGGTGGTGCACTCATCTTGATCTTTTCCAAGGTGTTAGCCTTTTCAAGGATAACCTGCTCTGATACCAATTGATGTTTTAGACGTCAATACTACACAATATTATGAGTTAATTGTGCAGTACCCAATTTTCGAGTGTTGTCTAATAAGAAGAACCTGGTTCTTCTTGGTGTACTACTTACTACTATTTGCAAAATAATAAAGCAGTAAAGTAAAGACACAGATATTTTACGTGGAAAACACCTGGATCAAAAGGTGAAAAAACCACGACCTACTCCTCAGTAGGATTTTCTCAAACACTTCACTAAAAACTCTAAGCCAAACGGACTTATAAAATAAACTCTTTTGTAATCCTAGGATTAACTCTAAACCTATGTAGTAACTAGCCTCTAGCTAATTTCTACCAACTTCAAGTTAACTCTAACTTGAACAAAGTGTACCTATTACAATTTGCTTCTAAGAAAGCTGAAAAGATACAATGTTAAAACTCCTACTACAACCAACTAGACTCAATAATAAACGAATGGAACTGTTTCTTCTAGTTGAACTGTAGCCTTTGCACAATACTTCTGCTTGCAAATATCCTGGGAATTTTGCTTTCAGAACTTAATTCAATTTAGTCTTTGTGCGTCTTTTTGTGTCGTCAATTTCAGCAGTAATACTTTGAGTATTTATAAAGTCAGTTGTTGAGTTCTGGTCCGATTCTACCTGGGAGAACAAATTCTTATCAAACTCAACTTCCTTCCTTCGTTTCTGTCCTTGCTGAATTCAACTTCTATTCTCTTTATCAGATTGCAATCTTTTCGTATTAGGAGACATCCTCTTAGTTCTTTGATACTCAGCAATCACTGATATCTCCTATGCTTGTACGATTCTTGTGCCAACTGCTCCGTTCAGGTGTGTATGTTTTGATGGACCTGGTTCAACTTGTCAACATTTGTCAATCTTCAAAACACATTCAGTGACATGGGCCAACAAGATTCCCCCTCTTATATAAAAGGGACCCTTGTCATTTTGTAAGAGAGATGATATTCAATACAAGAACAACAACATTCTCTGCTCTATAACTTAAACATACTCTATAATTGCTCCATTGATTTATTGCTTCCATTTATTGTGTTTAATTTATTGTTCTTCATTTATTGCTCATTATTGATCATAAAGAGGCTATCCTCGAGGCCTTCTACACTATTATTCCCCCATCGATCCCCACAGTCAAGCACACTAGCTCGACCTCGAGGCCCTGTTTCAGCCAGCTCGAGACCTCGTCTCAAGTCTGTTTGGTTTGCATAATACCATTGCCCTTTGCTATTATCTCATTTTTCTTAACTCTCACTTAGCATCTATTGTCTAAAAAATTAGTATTAAAATAAATCACATATTTTTAGAACCACAAAATCAGATATAATTGTAATTACCAATTTTCAAGGTAAATAATCTAATTATAAAAAACGGAGATATATGATACAAGTTAATTATATATGATTTTTGACAGATGCTAATCTAATCACTTGCTGTAAAATCTGAGGGAAACAAATCAAGTAAAAGGATAATAAGATCATAAAAAAGAACCGGCACGTGAAGGGAATATTAAGTGAAAAGGACAAGAATGATGAATGTTCTATATATATATGTTGCTTATAATTCATCACTATATTTGTTTGCCTTATCAATACAACTCTTTGTAAACTTATTCTCAAAAACTAAATAGTTTACTCTCGTGAACGTGATACTCATGAATAATATATACAAGTGAGTAAAACTAAGAGTGTTTCCTGATGCATGTGGATATCAGCATTTCTTAATTTAACTGGTCCAATATATATCGAGTACAGTATATGGGTATATGAGTATAGTATATATATGGGAAGCATCACATGCAGGAAAAATGATAAATAAATTGCTATTATAAGTAACTAGTTTATTTATTATCGAACTTAAAATATTAAATTTTGTAACCTGAAAAATAAGACAAATTAACAATCTGCTACAATTGATAGTGTAGAAATATTACACAGCGCATGTATAATAATTATCTCCACCCATTATCACACATTGACCAACTTATACATTGACATGGAGTAATTAATAATATAGTCGCAACTAGTGGTGGCAAAATGGATAAAAGAAAATAATTATTCACCCATATTATCCATTAAAATATGGGTTGGATAATGAACTGTTTGAAAATGGGTCAAAATATGAATAAGAATCATATTATCTACTTAGAAAATGGATAATCATATAGATAACCAATGGATAACTAATGAGTTTAATTTTGTACATTTATAAAGCCTCTGAATTAGGGTTCCTTAAGAAGTCATAGATAATATGATTATTCATATTATCCGCCGGTTAACCTATTTTTTACTGTAATAAATATGGGTCGGGCCAGATAATTTATCCGTTTTGTATTAACCGTTTTCGACCCTTCTCATATCCGACCGACCTGCCCGTTCGCTATCCCTAGTCACAACGTGTGAGGTTCTTCTTTTCTTCATGTGTGTAATATAATTTTGTTTTGGTTTTGGAGTGTGAGGGTGACTGATGCTAGAGGAGGAAGCTTCCACACTCCTCACAACCACACCAAACTACATATAATGGGAAACTAGTAACGCTGTTACGTACGTTGTTTCTGCTAGCTAGCTAGCTACACTACATATATCATAATGATTAATTATTAGTGATGTTCAATGTAATTGTGATTATCACACATTCATCATCACCCGGGGATCGGAGGATCCAACATTAAGATATCTTTTGATGTATAACATAGATTTATATATACATATCAAATAATATTGCAACAAAATATTAGTAAATATAAATTTATAACTTGAAAAATATAATGAATTACGTTAGATACTAAAAATTTTAAAAGTTTAAATTCTGGATCTGTCTTTATCCATCAGACATCAGAGTACCCATATCACTGTCTCAACTGTAAGCGTACGTACAGACTTTTGTACTCTCTCCTTCCTAAGCTCTCCCCCACACGACACAACTTCCTCTCTTCTCTTTTAATTAATTTTGTGTTCTTTCTATCAGACTCAAAGCACCATCAAAATTCATCTGCATGAAGTAGAGAAAAGTTATAGTATCATTCTCGGTCGTCAATGGCTCATAATTTTCTCTCAAGCTCCAGGTTTCAATCCTCTTCCTTTTCTTCTCTTAGTCTGAATTTGTTCCGAATCCCTATTCTTGATAATGAATTACCTAAATTTATATTGGTGAACAGAAAGTTCAGGTTGAAAGCAGATAGATTAATTTCTTTGAGTCAGTTATGGGAACGGCGAAAATGATCATTAATATACGAAACCCTAGAAAGAAACCTTGTCACTGATCCCTAGGGTTTATTAAGGAGTAAGGACCATGAATATCCCAGTGACTGAATTTTAAAAGAATATTCTTTCTACGAAAAAAAATTTTAAAAATTCTATTATTCAATTTGTTCAAACTAAGTACTTCTAATTACCTCACCAGTATTGCTCCCCGAAAATGTTTAAACCTACACTTAATTTCTCACAATAATTATTGTCAGGAAATGTTGTTGCAGCTTGTCTCTTTTATTGAAATCGTTAGTTCTTAGGTTGATGCACAGTTTATTTTTCACCTATATGGATAATGATCTCGTCTCGAACAATCCTTATCTCAGACATTAATTTTTTTAGGCCTTCTTAAAAGTTATTATGCTTCACAAAAGAATTATATACTCCGAATATGTTTATGGAAGAACAATATTCAATTGAAAATAAAATAGTATATATGATAATGATTTCCATTTAATGTAAATGTTAAAGATGGTATGTTTATCGTTCGTACACAGATACGTCATACGTACCAAGTATTTACCATTTCTCAAAAAAATTCAATTAATCCACTCAAGTTTGTTCTTCATTTTCCCTCTTTCTTAGAAAGAGAGAATCCTGCTGAATTGAAGACATTAAAATGCACCGAACGCCTCTCCTCACCGTGGGCAGTAATTGGATAAAGTTTCCTCGTTTTATCTTTCTTATTTAGGTTTGTTCAAAATCCAAACCATAATCGTTAATCGAATCGTAAAAATAGCTTATTGGTTTGTTGATAACTGGGTTATCAAAATAATGATTGATGAATAGATTGAAATTTTATTATTAATTGATTAATGATTTGGGGCGAATTACTCTTTTTTTTTTATCGGATAAACCGTTAACCCATTAAAAAGTTTTATATTCATACTTTTACCGTATATATATAAAGTACTACTTAGAATCCCTGAATCCCTAATTTCTCAATTCAACATTAGCAGTAGCAGCACCCCGCAACAGTCCTATATATTATTGATAAATCCCTAATTATAGATCGCATAATCGACACAAAATATCCATACTTATATTACACCCATTCGGCGTGGTAAATCTAGACAAATGAAAAGTCCTTGTACTATAATTGTTTGTAAATACAGCATAGTGATTAATAGGGTGGACTGTATTCCTGGTTCTATCTCAAAATTACCTTACTTTGTAGTCGACCATGGACTATTGAAAGTCTTAAGTCAGACAAATTCCTTAGTTTTCTACTTCTGTTTTATTGTCTATTTGGTTTAGCCTATAAATCACCCAATAACCGCTTAATAATCGATAATTCGATACCAATCCACTCAATGTCTTATTGGATGGCTAGTGGATTACTATATATTTATAAATCGATAACCGATAAGCTGAACTGTTAAGTGTAACTATTCGGTTGATCCGTGAACAAAGAAATTTAGTACGGAACAGTAAAGAAATATAAGAACATGACTGTCGACAGCTTTCAAGCACCCCTATTCTTTTGTAAAATGACATTTGTAATTTTGAAACGGAAAGTGTTATTGATAGAATATGTAAATATGATTTGATAGTATAAATATTTCTATTGCTCTACACTTTTGTAACTCATCTTATATACATCGAACATAATTAATAGTTGGATCTATCAAGCAAATAATAGCCTCAAATTATATGGCGCCACCCCATGCATGATGTTTCTAGTGTGGCATGTTTAGACATAACGTATATAAGAATGTTTTTAATATGGCTCTATCTTAGCAAGTTAATCAGTTTTAATTGTTTAATTAGTTAAGTTTGAGTTTTGATTCAATAGGATCCGCAATGAACGCACGAGGAGAAAATGGAGTTCATTACTTGTCCACTATTAGACGAAGTCATGAGTTTGTTAGTTTTGGTGTTTTCAGTTACGGAAAAGATTATTTGAGTTAGCTCATTCACTTTAAGGTGCATTTGGTATCACGCAAGTCATTTTTCAAAAAAAAAGTTTGTAATGATGAAATTATTTTCTGGTGTTTAGAATACCTAGAGTGCAAGTTCAGCGTAAGGTTTCAAGTTGAGGAAGACGAAAACGGAGTACCTAGAGTGCAAGTTCAGCGTAGTGTCAGGGGGAACAGAAATGGATGTGAGGCTTGATTCACAAGCCATCCCCAAGAGAGAAATTTTTAAGTATCTCGGATCAGTTATTCAAGGGGACGGGGAGATTGACGAGGATGTCACACACCATATAGGGGCAGGGTGGATGACATGGCTAGCATCCAACGTCATGTGTGATAAGAATGTGCCATCAAAACTTAAGGGTCAGTTCTACAAGCCCGCGGTTAAACTGGCTATGTTGTATGGGGCAGAATGCTGGCCAGTCAAGAACTCTCATATCCAAAAGATAAACGTAGCCGAAATGAGGATGGTGCGATGGTATGTGGGTGCACTAGGTTGGACAAGATTAGGAATGAGGATATTCGGGAGAAAGTGGGCTTGGCCCCTATGGAAGATAAGATGCGTGAAGCGAGGCTTAGGTGGTTCAGGCATGTAAGAAGGAGAAGCCTAGATGCCCAAGTGAGGAGGTGTGAACGGCTGGCACTGGTAGGTAAGAGAAGAGGTATAGGGCGGCCTAAGAAGTACTGGGGAGAGGTGATCAGGCAGGACATGACGTGACTTCAGCTTACCGAGGACATGGCCTTTGACATGAGAATATAGAGGTCAAAGATTAGGATAGAAGGGTAATAGGTCGTGTGTTTTTCTAATATGTTCTAGGTTTATTAGGACTAGTTGACTAGTACATTATCTTTGATTCTTAGAATGCCAGTATTAGGATTGTTTTAGTACTATCTTCCATTTTGATTTTCTAGTACCCTGTCGTGTTACAGCTTGTGGCTATTGTTATTGCTACTACTATTGTTATTGCTACTACTATTGCTATTGCTTTCTTCCATTTATTTTTTCTTCGGTCTTTACATTGTTGATATCATTTTCCTAGCCTTCTTGTTGTTATTCACTTGTTCCTATTCTTTCTCTCGAGTTGAGGGTCTTTGGAAAATAGTCTATCTGCCCTCTAGGATAAGAGTAAGATTTGCCCATCAACAGAAGAAGAAAATTGACTTTATTCACTTACGGGCAGGAATCATTTTCCTTATAACTCTCTAACTTTGAACTTCAGATTACTTGTTTCACCTAATACTATCTTTAATTAATATTAAAAAATTTCATCAAAACACTTTGATTCGCTAATGTTATCTTTTAGTTTTTAATGTCAGTGTTTCCTTAAAGATATTTTCTATTCACCAACGAAATACATAGTAATAGTATTTATTGAACTCTTTTTATGAAATAACTTTTGTCATACCAAATACATTATCTTTAAGGTCCATAGAGATTTATGTTTAAGAAAAATACCTTCTTTAAATAATCAAGGCAGTAATATGTTTGTAATATGAATGACGTAATTGTTATATAATCCTGATTACTAGGAAAATTTTAAGAATGAGTGCCGTAATACTTGCCTGCGCGTAAGATCATTGGTTTTCCGTACGCCTTGCACTTTTTTCCTATACTCTAATGCATTTACTTTTGAACTTTTTTTGGAAAGTCAGACCATGTCTCATTCACATTTTAAAGTAATACTCCCTCCGTTTTATATTATGTGTCGTGTTTCTCTTTAACATGTGCCTTAAGAAATATTATTTAGGAATGAAATTAGATTATTCTATTTTTATTTATGTCTTAAAATATAATCTCTCTTCATTGAATATTTATTATATTTATGTGTCATCTCTATCTTCAAGAATAATTATTACTAAGGGTAGAAAAGAAAAAAACAATCAATTTTGTCTTGAACTTCTAAAATGACAAATAATTTGAGACAATTATTTTTAATAACCATGACTATTAATATGAGACGGAGTTTGTATGAGTTAACAAACAAAAGTGATATTCTTACTTTAAAGAAAATATGAAATATGTAAGGTACTTGCAGTACTTATGTCTCAGTCCACGAAAGCAGCTAACTATATACTTAAATCTTAATTGTTTTCTTCATTGGGAAATTCCATAATTCCGCTAATTAAGATGCCAAAAGTTTATATGAAACTAGAGGGAAAATTGGAGACTCATTCCGATTCTTTCTTGTGCATTGCTCACCTTCTGCAGTTGTCCATATTATCCGGGGGGTTTTTTGTTTTTGCACACTCCTTAAAACTATGTTTTATGGACTTAATTACACTAAAATTTGTCAAAACTATTTTTTATTTCTATTAACTATCTCACTTAATTAACAACCACTAATTAGAACAATAAGAGCAGATTTTAAAATATATATATATATATATATATATATATACCATTGAACACCTATTTTTTTCTAAAACGTCAAATATTTTAAAACAAATTCAGTTTGTCAAAATGATTTATTTTGAGAACGAAAGAAGTAATGATAAATAAACTGTTGAGGGGGAAGAAAATAGGAAAGTAGGACTCGTGGCCGAAATCATACACAGCTTTGATTTGTTCGGATGGCCAAAGGCATCACGGTGTATCCCAGTGCCAAAATTTCAACGTCATGATTTTTCCTTCACTCACTTATTTCTTTTTATAGTAGAAGAAGCGCTTCTTTTCTCTATACACGTCTTTCCTGTCGCCTTCTGGACATATATGTGATTCGGTTTTATTCCAAAGGTTATTAAATTCAAATTTAGGTTGTCAGTTTTGGATTTGGTTACTGTGTGGGCTTTACATCCTGCTAAGATTACCAGATTCTCTTCCTAAAGGGCGGCTCAAACACACGTTTGATCTAAAGTCAAATTTTAATATTAGGCCTAAATTTATTTTTTTAAATTGTTAATAAGTCTTTATAATCGATTTCCTCTAATAACCAACAAATATAATCTATCTTGAGACATTGTTAATCTTAGTTAAGATTTTATCCATTATAATCTTGAAAACTTCTTTTCTTTTAGGCAGCTGCTATAGAAAAACTTTATTTTTATACGAAAAGTGCTAAATATTTTTTTTTTGTAAGTACCTATAAATCTATTATTTTTTAAAAATGGAGCCCCCAAAATTTTGGGGGCCTAAGGCAAAAGCCTTACTTGGATGTACATTAGAGCCGGTATTGTTATATAGACTAGACTAAGGTGAACTAAGTCATTAATTGGAGGACTAAAGTGTAAATAAGTAAATAGTTGGTTAGAAGCGGTTAGTGGTGTATAAAGGCGACCACATTATGTGTAATAAACAGATTTTGAGCTTCTTCTTCTCCATCTCATTTATGTATCTCACAGTACCTCTGCTCTTCTTCTTCAATATTACTTCTTGCATGTGTGTTGTTTCTCAATTACTCAGGAGGAATGCGCCTTCATTAAACAAAGAAGCTGAGCGATTGACATCGAATAAGAGTCTGCATGAGAGGAATGATCAAATTATATTATATTAGGGGTCCCCGGGCCTATCCTTTCTGTGTAGATTTCATCATGGTATCAGAGCGGCGATCACAAATTCATCAGGATTAGTAAGAGATTTATAGAATTGAAGCTCGATGGAAGCTCGACGGAACTCCGATCTGGTCAGCCATGGCAGAAAATGAAGTCGCTTCGCTAGATCATAATCATCCGCTATTTTTGCATCCCTCGGGTGCTCCTGGACTTGTCCTAATACCGCTCAAGCTCATAGGGCCCGAAATCACGCGTTGTGGAGCAGGCAGATAAAATTGGCACTCCGGGGAAAAAGTAAGCTAGGGTTTGTGGACGGAACTTGTGTGAAGAACACATATAGAGGCGAGTTAGCATAGCAGTGGGAAAAATGCAATCGTTTTGTCATGGATCGGAAGCACTGTATCGAGTGAGTTGATGCCAAGCATTGTCTATGCTTCAAATGCGAGAAAGGTCTGGAGTGATTTCTAGGAGAGGTTTGATAGATCAGATCTGACTAGAATCTATCACATTTGGACAGGCATAGCAACATTGAGACAAGGTACTGACTCTGTAACTACATATATCTCTAAAATGAAGGATTTGTGGGATGAACTTGATGTATTAGTGCCTCTGTCTTCGTGTGATTATGAGGAGGCTAGACCTTCAGTTGAACATTTAATATCACAACGTTTGTTGCAGTTTCTTATGGGGTTAAATGAAAGCTATAGTAACATAAGGAGCAATTTACGAGCAAAAAGACATGTTGTAGGCAGACAACACTAACAAAGATAAAGTGACAGACATATCAAAGAAATTGATTCATCATCTGTAACATCTATCCATCCCGTAATTCCAATCGACCGATTCATTGAGTAACTCTTGGGTAAACACATATGCAATAGTTACTCAGGAAGAGAGTCAGAGGTCTTTAGGTGTGGTTGATACACATAGAGAACCACTCACCATGCTAGTAGGAAAGGGTCAAGACGTAAGAGGTAAAAGGCCAGGGATCATTTGTGAGCATTGTGGACACAAAGGTCACCTTAAGGAAAATTGTTTTAAGATAATTGGCTATCCAGCTGATTTCAAGAGCAAGAGAAAAAAATCAAATTGGGGGAGGAAAGGTCTATACCAACAATGTGAATGTAAGCAATGAGGAAGGAAAGGCATCAGGTGTTCAAGTGTAGGGGAATGGACAATTCTTCACAGAAGAACAATACAAACAGCCTGTCAAGATTTTTTCAAAACCAACAATACCAGAATGTTCCACCAACATGACAAGTATACTTTCCTTGCTAGTAAATGCAGGTATGTGAGATTGAGTGATAGACACGGGAGCAACTCATCATGTCACATATTCTAAAGACATTCTGAGCAATGTGAGAAGAACAGATGATCAAGGAAGGAGTGAAGTGCAATTACCCATAGGAAATAAGGCACAAATAGCACAAAATGGAGAAGCATCTATACTAGGGAATAAGATAGTTAAATTTGTCTTATATGTACCAGATTTTAAATTCAATCTGTTATTTGTTTCAAAGCTCACCAAAGACCTTAGTTGCTCAGCCACATTCTTTCCTGATTTTTGTATGTTTCAGGATCTTTACGGTGGAGGGGTGGGGGGATTTGTAGAGAACACAATGGATTGTATCTGCTAAAGGAGAACATAACAGTAGTTGCAGCAGATTTCTTTGTGAACAAGGGAGCTGAAAGTGAACTCTAGCACCTAAGATTAGGTCATGCATCACTGAGATCAATGCAACATATCACAGAGTTAAAGAATAAAGTGGACATGCAGGTGCAAGAAAATTGTAATGTGTGTCCATTAGCTAGGCAGTGCAAGTTAAAGTTTCCATCAAGTAATACTAGCTCAGATAGTTCTTTTCAGCTTATTCTGGGGACCCTATAGGGTGCCCACATATGATAGAAAGTATTATTTTATTACCATTGTGGATGACTACAATAGATTTACCTGGGTATGGTTGATTCAATCAAAGTGTGAAGTGCTAGTTGTAATAAAAAACTTTCTTGCTATGATAAAGAATCAGTTTGGTATAACTGTGAAAGTGTTGAGGTCAGATAATGGCAGTGAATTTTTTAATTCTCAATGCACTGATTTATTGACATCTCTGGGAATTATACATCAGAGTAGTTGTACATATACACCTCAACAAAACGGCACAGTGGAAAGAAAACACAGACATATCCTAGAAGTTGCAAGGGCACTAATGTTCCAAAGTTCAGTGCCAATGAGATTCTGGAATGATTGTGTAAGAACAGCAGCATACTTGATTAACAAGCTGCCCACACGAATTTTGCATGGGAAATGTCCATATGAAATGCTGCATAAAAAACCAGCAAAGATAAAGCACTTAAGGGTGTTTGGTTGTTTGTGCTTTGCAAGTAACCGCCTGATGGTGACAAGTTCACACCAAGAGCAAGAAAGTAAGCCATTATAGGGTACTCAGAGACACAAAAAGGGTACAAACCATATAACTTAGATGCCATAAGAGTATTCATTAGTATAGATGTCTCATTTAGAGAACAAGTGTTTCCTTTTAAGGAAGGGACTCAAATCACTGAAGACATATTTCCATGTGAACCTCCTATGACAAAAGACCTTCTTTCTGAACAATTGATGCAATGATCTATTAGTGATGTACATGAAACTACTGAGGAATCAAACTTCTCCACAGCACATGATCAAATTGAAGCTGCCCAGTCACCAGCCATGGAATCAACAGCTGCAGCAGACTCACAGACACTGGAATCCATTGAGAACACAGTGGATTCAGTTGACACTACTGCAGTACACCAACCTATAGAGCAAGTTGGAGTACAACCAGTCACAGATCCAGACACAAACCAATCACACATGGAGCAAGTACATACTGAAGAAGTTGGTGTCAGGAAATCTAGCAGGACTACAAGGCCCTCCATATGGCTGAAAGACTATGTTACAACCTCAAACACTCAAAACCATCCTTATTGTATTTCAAACAGTGTATCCTACTCTCATCCGTCAGCAAATTACAAGGCCTACTTGGGGGTGTTCTCTGCAACAATTGAACCAAAGAACTTCAAGGAAGCTTGTTATGATCAAAATTGGGTAGAAGTTATATCACAAGAAATTAAAGCTCTTGAAGACAATGCAACATGGGAAATTGTTGACTTACCTACAAGAAAAAGAGTCATAGGATCCAAGTGGGTGTTTAAGATAAAATATAAAGCAAATGGGGAAATAGAAAGATATAAGGCCCGATTAGTAGCAAAAGGTTACACACAACAAAAAGGGTTGGACTATGATGAGACCTTATCTCCTTTAGCCAAAATGGTTACTGTGAGAATAGCCATTAGTATAGAAGCCTCTAAAGGATGGAACCTGTTTCAAATGGATGTCAATAATGCTTTCTTGCAAGAGGATCTTTATGAAGATGTCTACATGGAACTTCCACAGGGTTTCTAGATACAAGGGGAGTATAAGGTCTGCAAACTACTTAAATCACTATATGGTCTTAAGCAGGCATCAAGATAATGGAACATCAAATTGACTGAGGCTTTAGTAGAGGCAGGATATCATCAGAGTGCCATTGATCATTCACTCTTCACTAAGAACACAACATCAGACATTGTTGTTATCTTAGTGTATGTGGATGACTTGCTTATCACTGGGAGCAGTGCAGAACTGATAAATGAAACCAAGCAGACATTACACAATTCTTTTAAAGTTAAGGATCTAGGGGAGCTAAGATACCTCCTTGGCATTGAGGTTCTACGATTAAAAAAAAGGATTCTACTCACACAAAGAAAGTATGCACTTCAGTTGATATCAAAAGTTGGGCTTACAAGAGCTAAATCCATCTCCACCCCAATAGAGCTCAACTTGAAATTGACTATTGTTGAGTATGACAAGCATGTTGGGGTAAATGGAGATGAGGAACTTGAAGACATATGGAGCTATCAGAAACTTATTGGTAAGTTTCTTTACTTGACCATCACCAGACCAAACCTCAGTTTTGCAGTACAGGTACTCAATCAGTTCATTCCCAAACATTCTCACTGGGATGCAACATTGCGAGTGTTGAGATATATAAAGGCAGCACCAGGCCTTGGTATTTTTCTAGGGGCAGGGCCTATAGATACATTGTCTGCTTATTGTGATTCAGACTGGGCCTCCTGTCCTAATACAAGGAGATCTGCACAGGGTATGTCATCAAACTGGGAGATTCCTTACTCTCATGGAAGTCAAAGAAGCAACAAACTGTTAGTTGAAGCTCAACAGAAGCAGAGTATAGAAGTTTAGCAGCAGCAGCTGCAGAAATCACATGGTTCTTAGGATTGCTTAAGGAACTGCAGGTTCAGATTCAACAGCCAATGTCTTTGCACTGTGATAGCAAAGCATCCTTGCAGATAGCTGCTAATCCTATATTCCATGAACGTACTAAACATATCGAGATCGATTGCCACTTTATTCGAGAGAAGATCAAGAATGGGCAGTTGGCACCACAGTACATCCCTACAAGTTTACAACTGACTTATCTCATGACCAAAGGCTTAGGTTCATCACAACATCACTTCTTTCTGTCCAAGCTTGGGGTGCTCAATGTATTTCAACCCCAGCTTGAAGGGGAGTATTGTTATATATACTAGACTAAGGTGAACTAAGTCACTAATTGGAGGACTAAAGTGTAAATAAGTAATTAGTTGGTTAGAGCTGGTTAGTGGTGTAATAAAGGGGACCACACTATTTGTGATAAACAGATTTAAGCTTCTTCTTCTCCATTTCATTTATGTATCTCACATTACCTCCACTCTTCTTCTTCAACATTACTACTTGCATGTGTTGTTTCTCATAAAATTGTGTAGATTTCATCAGCCGGTCCTGCTCTTCTTACTTCCTTAATAATTTCAATTTTAAAATTTTCTTTGTAAGATTAATTACCTATGTGACAATGGATATATAGATGAGAGTGCATGTAGTGATATTTCAAGAAGTTTGAGAGTCACAGCAATGGAGACATAGAGACTCTTTAGCTTCAAAATTTCTATATTATTCTATTAGTAGCTACATAGGCGAATGAATTTAAATTCTATCGGTTCATCTTTAAGGTTTGTAGTATTGAACTTATTACATTTTTAAAGTACTTATAAATTCATATCTACTATTTTTTACAATTCTAGTAAATTTTTAGTCTGTATTAAAAGTTATGCCTTTAATCGAACCAATTATTTATACATTACATACGCCCCTGAGCAAGAGCGCGACAATCTCAGGACGACGTCCAAGACGAGTCCCAATTTTTTGGGAATATTACAACTTAATTTCCTTTTATAAAAAGGAAAACCACTACTTACTTTAAATGCTTAATTATTTGTATCGCTAGACTACGTACTCCTCATTCTTTGATACATATAAAATTATGGACTACCTAGCTTGCACTTGGAAGTGTACATCATATATCTTCTTTAAGGTAATTAGACCCGTTAGCCCAGTGAACATTTTATGAAAATATGTACAAAATAAAGAGTTGGCTGATTCTTTCTTCATTTGCTCTCTAATATTTACATGGTAAGTAAAAATGTCAAGAGATACTGAATCATCATAGAAACTAAAAGGGACCCCAACGGGCACTGCATTTAAACCCCACAACCGTGACGTTTCCGTAAGAGGTTGTTCGTCCTTAGAGGAAAATGCCAACCTCTTCATGTGCTCATTCCACAGACGTACCCTTCCCTAATTATTGTTGTATGTATGCATTTTGCCCACTTCATCCCCTCCTCTCCACATAACCATTTCTCTTCTTTCCCTCTTCTCTCTTACACTTATCACCTTCTCCCCGCATGCATATTTTTCTCATATAAAACATAATGTTGCCTTCTTCTTCTACACCCTTCTTTCTTTACTAGATACTATGTAATTCTCTATCTTCTTTGATTGAGTATTGTCATATTTTTAGACTATAGTCCTTTCTTTCTTTCCCATGGTTCCGCTCCTCTCAACATGTCTTCTCGCAAAGACCTACGCTTCTTTCTCTCAAGGTATACCGGAGCCAGGAATTTGAATTTGTGATTTAAAATAAATTTTAACCATTTTTATCACAATAATTTCTCTTGTGTTCAAGGGATTCAATAATTTACATATATTTGAAATATAATTTTTCCAATATTATTTGTTTAGTACTATAATTTTTTGACTAGCTCCTCCCATGCTAAGTACCTGTTAGGAAAATGAACTTCCTTTTTCTTTTTTCTTATGTTACACTTTTTATTATAGTGCACGATTTTATTTTATTTTATTTTTCTTTTTTACTGTTATACTCATTAAATGAGTTGTGCTACTGACTTGAATTTTTGAAATGGGATATATATATATCAGGTGGTTCGGCATATTCCGACGAAGATCAGTTCAACCTGACAACAGCGACGACAACGAAGATGACAGCAACCCAATCTCAAACTCCATTGAATGTTATGAATGCACTCAAGTTGGCGTCCCAGTTTTCCACTCCACCAGTTGCGACCGAGCTCACCAACCGGAGTGGGAAGCTTCAGCCGGTTCCTCGCTAGTTCCCATTCAGAACCGGACTAATAATTCAAGAACCGGAAAATCCCGGTCCAGTCGCAACCGGCATCAGTCGGGTCCATTCGGACGTGTGTTAGACCCTCGAAGCAAGCGCGTACAGAGATGGAACCGAATCATTTTGTTGGCACGTGGCATGGCCTTAGCCGTTGATCCTCTCTTCTTTTACGCCTTATCCATCGGTCGTGGTGGATCGCCGTGCTTGTACATGGACGGCGGACTCGCGGCTATCGTCACGGTGATTCGGACTAGCCTCGACGCCGTACACCTCTTCCACTTGTGGCTGCAGTTTCGGTTGGCGTATGTGTCGAGAGAGTCGCTAGTTGTTGGGTGTGGGAAACTCGTGTGGGACGCACGTGCGATTGCTGCTCACTATGTTCGGTCCGTTAAAGGATTTTGGTTCGATGCTTTTGTCGTCCTACCTGTTCCGCAGGTTAGCAAAATTTATAGACACTTGATAATTTGTTACGTTGCTTTTGTCACCAAGTACTAAGATTTTGCCTACCTAAATGGGTTTTTAAATAAATCAACCCAAAAGATAGGATGATTTTTTATATTATGTACAGTGACTCTTTATAAGCTTACATCATGTTTGGGGTTAATTTCCTCGTGGTCATCCAACTAAGTGTCTATTTACAAAATTTACTATCTATTTTTTTCACTTAAAAGTTAAATCGGGTTGAAGGGAAATGAGCCAAACTGGGTATGGTCATATAAGCTAATGTGGCATTATTATTAGATTTCTTAAAATAAATGTAAGCCAAGTCAGATTTTTTGTACGATATTTTATAAGATTTGAGTTAGAATGCCTTTCAAGTGACAACGGAGAAGTTGAGTGACTTTTATGTGATATAAAGGGTATTTGGATTGACTTTTATGCTGGTCAAATCATTTTTTAAGTTCTTTTTAATTTTTTAGTGTTTGATAAAGTCAAAAAGTACTTAAAATAAGTTTAAAACCGTTCAAAACAAGCCAAAACTAATAAACTGCTAAAAATTATTTTTTAAGTCAATCCAAACAGATATATAGACACTTATTTGGATGACCACCAATAAAATTAGCCCATCATATTTGTCTACGAAAACAGCTAACTACTCGTAGTAAAGTACTAACATGCTATTCTTGTTATAATACACATATAATGTAATAAAAATCGTTGTCAGCATATATAAATTAATCTTTTGTACATAAAGAGGCTGGTTTGAAGCAGAGAAAAGGTAAGGTGAATATAGAGAATTAAAAAAGTCATATAAGGTTGTCAGGATATTCTAATTCTCCTATAATATAGGAACAATAGTAGTATTTCGGTAGTGATATTATGAGGATGTGGTCTTTCATTAATTTCTGTTGGATTAAGTTAAAATTGGTTTTAGAAGTTGAAGGTCACGGATTTGCACTATGATGTACTTGGTGAAATTTGATCTCCACGTGAATTGACACTGCTTACATAGTTTCAGCCAAGATTTGTCTATTTTTCCTAAATAAACTAAAAGTGAAAAAAGTACAATTTTTAATCTAAAATGTTGTCTGTTATATCTGTTTTTTCTTAAATAAGATTCTTAATTACATTATAAATTAAGAAAAAAGAGAGGTTCCGATGGTCAATTTTTACTTTTTTTCTTTTTTCAATACAACTTTATCTCTTCTATTCCACTCTTCTTCTATAACACAAAACTTAAAATATGGTTCCATGAATTTCTCGACATATATATAAGAAAAATTATACTTTCAACTTTTTGTCTAAATAATTTTGTTGAATAACCAAATTAGAATGAATGTGTCAGAACAAACTTCCAATATTTATGGTGGGAGAAATATACAGAGTCAGGGGAATATATTTTATTTATTTCACTATTATACTCAAACTGTTGTTATGTATCCGAACTCAACTCGCACACTCAAAAGGTTATAATCGTTAATAGGGATTAATTATTATTAATATATGTATCACCAAATAATTCTATCTACTAATAAAATATGCTTTATGAGATTGAATTCTCATTCTCTTATATTTCAGAAGCAATGCACAAGCTTTTTCAGGATCCTGAAGTTCCAATGCATTCTACCTCTGCAATTTTATTTCGAAATTGTGATTACTCATTTTTTAATGTTTTGTCTTTTGGTATTTCCACTCTCAGGTTGTATTTTGGCTGGTGGTTCCAAAACTAATCAGAGACGAACAGATAAAGCTTATAATGACAATTCTTCTACTAATGTTCTTGTTCCAGTTCCTCCCAAAAGTATATCACAGCATAACCTTAATGAGAAGGATGCAAAAGGTTACTGGATATATTTTCGGCACCATCTGGTGGGGATTCGGCCTTAATCTCATTGCTTATTTTATTGCTTCTCATGTAAGTTATATTACAGCTAGAATTTAAGTTATATATACTAACGATTTAAACTTTTTTACACTATCAGATGCAATCATATCATGTTGTTTTTATACGCTGTCAGTGCATAAAACTTATCTTCATAAGAATGTTAGTGACGAGTTGTTATTTATAGGTTGCTGGGGGTTGCTGGTATGTACTTTCTATACAAAGAGTAGCTTCATGTCTAAGGCAACAGTGTGAGCAGAAAGCTTCTTGTAATCTGTCTTTGTCATGCTCAGAGGAGGTTTGTTATCAGTTTCTATTGCCAACAGGCACTGTGGGAAATCCATGTGCTGGGAACTCAACAACAGTAATGAGGAAGCCACTGTGTTTAGATGTCAATGGACCATTCCCATATGGGATATACAAATGGGCTCTACCTGTTGTTTCTAGTAGGTCTATCAATGTGAAGATTCTTTATCCCATCTTTTGGGGATTGATGACCCTTAGGTAAATATTCCATTTTCATCATTTATCTTTATATATAGCACTAATACTTGATAATTGGTGAGCCGAGCTTCTATTGGAAACAACCTCTCTATCTTCATAAGGTAGGGGTAAGTAAGGTCACACCACCCTCCCCAGACTCCACCTGTGGGATTACGCTGGATTTGTTGTTGTTACTAAGACTTGATAATTGAATAACTTGATTCTTTATATATAACAGTTAAGACTTGAAAATTGAACATCTTAGTGATCTTCGGTTCCCTTCAAAGTGTTTGGCCAGAGGAAAAGATATGATTTAAGAAAATGAACTATCTGATGACTGTTACCTCTTACCTTTGGAAATATATGGACTTCAGTTAAAGCTTATGGTGTTTGATTGCAGTACATTTGGCAATGACTTAGAACCGACGAGTCACTGGCTAGAAGTTATCTTCAGTATATGCCTTGTGCTTAGTGGATTGATGCTCTTCACTCTGTTGATAGGGAATATCCAGGTAAGTTATGAGTACTTGTTTTTTCTAAGAAATTAACATGAGTCCTTCAACCTGCTATATTTATGATATATATCTGTTTTGAAGGTGTTTTTACACGCGGTCATGGCAAAGAAGCGAAAAATGCAATTGAGGTGCAGGGATATGGAATGGTGGATGAAGAGGAGACAGTTGCCATCACAATTGAGACAAAGAGTTCGCCACTTTGAACACCAGAGATGGGCTATGATGGGTGGAGAAGATGAGATGGAACTCGTAAAAGACTTGCCAGAAGGACTTCGAAGGGATATCAAACGCTTTCTTTGCCTTGATCTTATTAAAAAGGTATAAGACAAAGTCTATGCTTGGTCTCCTTCTAACCATAGAACATTGTTATATTACTATATAATGATTGATTATCTGAAATTTCATTATTTCAGGTTCCTCTGTTCCATAGTTTGGATGATCTGATTCTAGACAACATCTGTGATCGCGTTAAGCCATTGGTTTTCTCCAAAGATGAGAAGGTGCCTATTCTTTTATGTCTTCTACTCCGTAGTTAAGAGTTACATATTACTATATTTAGAAACTCTTTAACCTTAACGTTCTCATTTTACCCTTAATGGCATACTCTTATAGCATATAAACCTGATGGTATGTTTAAGAGTTAAGACTATAAGTTGTAAAGGTACCTTTGATATGTGCTGACAATGGAGGGAGTACTATAATAGCTTGAACTTAGGCAATGGCTTACCTTTTTTTTGTTATATCAAAACAGATCATTAGAGAAGGAGATCCCGTGCACCGGGTGGTGTTCATTGTTCGTGGGCGAGTAAAAAGTAGCCAAAACCTCAGTAAAGGGATGGTCGCGACGAGCATACTTGAGCCTGGAGGCTTCTTTGGAGATGAGCTTCTTTCCTGGTGCTTACGCCGTCCCTTCATCGATAGACTTCCAGCTTCTTCAGCAACCTTCACTTGCATAGAATCCACAGAAGCATTTGGCTTAGATGCAAACCATCTACGGTTTATCACAGATCACTTCAGATACAAATTTGCAAATGAGAGGCTAAAGAGAACAGCAAGGTATTATTCATCCAATTGGAGAACGTGGGCTGCTGTGAATATACAGTTAGCTTGGCGTCGTTACATGGTGAGGACAAGTCGTCCTGTGAACCAGGTAACGGAGAATGGGGATAATGATCATCGCCTTCGAAAGTATGCTGCAATGTTCTTGTCAATCAGGCCACATGATCATCTTGAGTAGTGATAATGGGTTTGATTACAATATCCTCATTTGTCATATTTTTCATCAATAAGCCAGATTTGTACAACGACATTGTTTGATTGAACTTTAATATCTGATATAAAGGGGATAATTAGATGAAATGACACCCCATACTCGTTTCCTGCATTCTTCCTCTCCTCTTGGTCTTTACCTTAGCATATTCAAATTTATCACAAGAAAACGTCTTTGTTAAAAAGTTAAAAAAAAATTGGTCAGAGTTAAAAAGTTATAGATATTTTTTTAGAAATTCATTATTTCCTTGTCATAACATTACCTTTTCTAGGTTTTAAGTATTATTCAATTTTTAAAGTTTTCAACTTTGTCTAATATTTTAGCACTATGAATTAAGTTACTCAAGTTTTCATATATGTTAATAAGGTTTCTTGACGAAAAAAACTAAGGTAATTTATTGACACAAATGACTAACTCATAATACATGTCTAACTTATAGTGCACCATTTTATACAATAATGATAATATTTTGGGGATTTTAACTCTCGGTGGACCTAAAACATAAACTTTATTGGTCTTACCCTTGAGTCGACCCTGCTGAATAACTCCATATGAGTTCCACCTCTTTCACTTCGTTGACCATGTTAATAACGGCCACAACCTTGGTCACTATCACTGTTATCTTTATTGATGCTTCCATGTTTCAATTAATAATGACAACATCTGCTAAGGATGGATATATTGTTTAACCAAAAAATAAATTTCAGTCAAAGTCTATATTTTGGAAGAAAACGGGTTATTAATAACCAAGTTTTACTTCACTTCCACAATAACCTTTTTAAAAAATAACAAAAGTAATTGAGAAAATTATCGAAGAAAAATAAGGAATGAATCAATAATCAATCCCTAAAATCAAGGTTGAAAACTTTGATAAAGCATAGAATAATAAAATGTATTTCAGTAGTAATCGTAATCTCCGTACAAATGAAATTATTTTATCTTTATATAGGAGCGTACAATCATAATAGTTTCCACATTTAATATGGATTCATTATGGGCATTAATTGTATTGATTGCCCATTATCATGGATAACCGTAACTGACAATTTATCGCTATAGATTCTTTACAACTGCTCTGATTTCCCTTCCTTATTTACTTCTGGTTTGTGTATCTTCCGCTATTTTTAACCTTTATTCATTTCGCTCACGCCTCTTCTTTGACAACTGTCAGGCCCGGTTCTCTTCTCTGTACTGTCTCGTGGGTGTTTCTCCCGTACCTTCCTTGTATTCTTAGTTCCATTAATTGAGTGTGCCTGTGAACGGCCTAATGTCTGCCGCCTCTAGCCGATGCACACTTTAATGAGTTCAAATGATTTCCTTTCTCCATACCTCCTGCCCTCTGAACTTCCTAGATTGAGCTGGTCCAAAGTGTTTCAGGCAAGCTAGGAACGCGCGTCAAACCTTTCGGCTCTGTGTTAACCACATAAAAGAGACGATTCATTCTATTCCGTCGGTTATATTTGACTAAGACCCAGAGGATATCCCAAAGTGGGCATTCAGGCTCATACCTCCCTTCACAGTCGCAGTTGTTCCACGCGTCATGCTTCATCAGCTTTCTAATATTCCACGTGCAATGCCTTTTTTCCACCAATACAGATAGTCCCTCCACTTTCTAAATATTCTCAACTGAATATTCGGGAAGTGGTAAGTTTTTATAGTGGGAATTCTTTAGCGTCGTTTTTCGAGTATCGTCATGTTTTCTTCAGAATCGATGCAACGTATGTTACATCCATTTAATACCCACGCCACGTGCCTTCCGACGATTGGATCTGCAGTTTTTCAGTGCTTTTTAGGGTTTTTTTCTGCGGTTGCGCCAGTCACAAAGTGACTATTCCTTTATGACGCTTCATAATGACCAACTTTAACAACGATCGTGTCTTCTTACAAATACTTCATTCTTTTTTGATTTCTTGGAGTCTTCCTTCTTCAATATCCATTACATTACTCCTTCTCTGTATTTCTGCACCTTTCCTTCTATATTTCTTAGGATAATCATGTCATTGAGAACACCAAACCCCCGCAAATTTGTGATTGTTGATGAACTTTCTCCTTCTACAGCCCCTACTAGAAATAGGAGAGGTGGTAGACTTCGTAGCCTTGGTTCATTATCAAAAAAGTAGTTCTTCTTCCCATATTAGTTCTGTTAAGCCATCCTCTTCTAGACCTAGGGCTCCTCTAACCCCTAGATCTTCTTCTAGGAATAGAGATTTAAATGAACATGTGCGTGAACCCACAGTTGTAGAGATTGTTCCCCACGAATTTTCTTTTGTAATTGATCGTGAAACCATGAGAAATCAAGTTTCTTCTATATTCTCCCTCAATCCAGCTGATCTTTACCCGAGTTTAATCATTATTGGTCTTCTTTCTCTGGTTCGACGAGAGTGTTACTGGAAATACCCAGTTTTAGTCCCAGGTGCCATCCATAGAATCACTTCTTATAATGTCGGTTTCTCCTTTGCTTATACCTACAAGTTTACTTAAGGGTTCAAGCTTCATATTGATCCAGTAATCATTGAGTTCTGTCGTTACTTCAACATGAGTCTTGGACAGAATGGCCCAAAAAGTATGAAGGGTTGTTGTATGCCTTCGTTATTTGTCGGATCTGGTTTCGTGCCTTTTACCTTTCGGCACTTGCTTCATCTCTATTCCCCCAAATTGTTTTGTGAAGGATTTTTTTCTCTCATGGCTAGGAGTAAGAGAGTATTGGTTAGCCCTGATGACGATCGTGATCGTGGCTGGTACACCCTTTTTGTTGCTGCCCCAACTAGTAGATTAGTAGGTGAAGAGAACATGCCATTTCTGGAGAAATTGAACTTTACACGTAAGTTTTCTTTTTCTTTTTGTTTTTTATATATCTTAAAGAACTTCATGTAATCATATACCTAATTTTTAGCAACCATGGAAGTTTTGGATGAGATTCCTAACTTCTGTGCTTGGGTAGAAAAAATGTTAATTGTTGCTCCTATGGGAAAAAGATCCTGGAAATACCTTTCTCAAAAAATTTGTTGGAAAGTGAAGAAGCACGGTAATTTTTTTCCTTCATTGTTCTTCTTTTTCTCTTTCTTGCTTATACAAGAATTTTTCATTCTACCCTTTTCTTTTTATTAGGATTTGCTATTCACGGCATTAATCCCACGTCTGTTCCGTCAAACAGTATTTTCGTGAGTCTTGCCCATGAGCGAATTTTAAGTGCTTCTTCTTCAAAAAGGAAAACTGACGGAGCTTGTGGCTCTGATGTTGAAGAAACAGAGGAATTTTCTTTGGTGCGAAGGCCACGCGTTAGGAGACGTGTGGTTTCTAATGATGAAATTATTTCCTCTCATGGCCTTCCATTAAGTTCAATTTCTTTTAGACTCACGAATGAGCCAGAGAATGCTCCGTTGGTGATTTCTGATGAAGATGTTGTTGATCCTCTCCCAAGTTCTGTTGATAGATAGTTCGCTAAAGGCTTCGAAGGTGAAGAAGCTTTCGGGCCTGTTTCCGAAGAATTGCCCCTTGCTTCTCTTCCAACTTCAGTTTCTATTAAGCCCATATGTATTTACCTGACGCTACTCCTGTTGTTACTCCCGTGACTACTTCTACTCCGTTTGCTATTCTTGTGGTTGCTTCTCATGCAGAGCTCGTACCTTCTAACAACAGGATGGAGATGAAAAGAGTTGTTATCGAAGTCCCTGAAGGCAGGAATTTATTGAGAAAGTCTGGTCAAGCTGACGTCTGGTTGAAGTCGCTGATAGGCCCCGTGGAGAAGGAAAAGTTAGAAAGTCATAGCTCACTGACTTTAATGAATAACATTGTTCATTATTCTTTGAAAGTGCAAACTTACTTACATTTTCTCTCTTCTTTTTTCCTCATTTAGAAATCCTTCCCTTTGCCTCTTTTCTTTGTAGATTAATTTGATTGGCACTGAGCTTATGAAAAGAGTCTCTCATATGGACCAGCTAATTATGGAATTGCGCACCGAGGCCGACAAGGGGAAGGAACAATTCGAGGGTCTTCAACTGGAAAAAGAAGTTCTTGCAGAAGAAATGAATGCTTTGGAGCAACAAATGAGGGTGATTTCTGCTGAATTAGCGATTGAAAAATCTTCTTCCAACCAGGTTGAAAAGGACAAGGATATACTAGAGTCCTCTTTTACTGAACAACTTTCCAAGGCAACTGAAGAGATAAGGAATTTGAAAGAAATCCTTAATCAAAAAGAGGTTTATGCGGGAGAATTGGTTCAGACACTTACTCAAGTTCAGGAAGATCTTCGCACCTCTACAGATAAGATTCAGTTCTTGAAAAGTTCTCGCTCCTTTGAAGACAACTTATGATGCCTCGCAAGGAGAAAAAGAAGAGCTGAGAGTTGAGATTGACCATTGGAAGAAGGATTATGAGACTCTCGAGGATATATTATCGTTGGATGTGAGTTGGGATTTATTAAACACTCACCTCGAGACTCTAATTGAAGTCAACCGGGAGGGTTTTTACCTTAATACTGAGATTGATAGGGCTAAAGAAGCAATTGATAAAACTCAGCAATGTCAAAGCTTTTCCTCACCTTAAGACGAAGGTCCCAAGGGTGATAGAGATGGACTTGTTCCTGGCGGCGTGTTACACACTGCAGTATTACGATGATGTTACATCCTATGTTTTTGTACGTGAAATTAAGCCATAAGTAAAATTGATGAAAGCTCGGAAATAAGATGTTACATCCCTCATTATCGTACGTTAAAGTTTCATCGTAAGTTAATCGACGTAAGTTCGGGAATGAGATTATTTTGAGATTATAAGTATTATGCTATTTCGAACAAGTGATAAATAAATTCGTGAAGGTCAAAGGGTGAGCGAATCGAAGAAAATGAGTTTTGTCGAAGTTTGACATTTTGGGATAAAAATACGGTCTAAGTTATAATACCCCGTATTTATGGACTTGTGTCATACAAGGTACCACATGACCATAATAATAAGGTGTATAATGTGTGTTAAAAATGATTAGTATTTTAAGTAATTTTAGATAATTAGTTAATTATTGGTTTAATGGGAGATTAACAATGTAATTAGAAAATCATGGATAATTATTAGGTGGGGACATCACCCCCCACGTGGCAGCAAGTGAGAAAAGACTCAAAATCTAATGGTGACTCTTGATTTTAGGTAATTAGGTGGCATATTTAGGGGAATTTTGTGGCTCAGTATTCACCTAAGTGGGGCCCACACCCACTTTGATAAAGTTATTAAGGTAAGATGATAAGCCTGCTAGTAAAAAAATGGGAAGTCTCAACAAGACCTACATATGAACCCTTACTATCATGATATTAAAGGTGTAGCCTTTGGGAATGACTACAAGGTTGTAAGGATTTACAAGTTATGGGAGATCCTCCTTTCAATGATTTTAATGTTAGAGAATGGAGAGTTGAGGTTTATGATATGATTACTGATTCTTGGAGATACCTAGATCACGTTGATCAATAGTTGCTAAATTTGTGTTGGTATCCTTGATCCAAGATGTTTTACAAAGGAGACCTCCACTTTTCTCAAGAATATCATACGGATTTTTCCCTACTTTAACTCGTTGTTACGTTTTTTTGCAAAATACGTGGGTTAGAGGGATTGTTAAGAGAATCGGCTCAAGTGTGTTCAGGCTATCCCTTCTTTCCTTTTGGCATGATCCATACGATACAAACGTAACGAGCAAATGCACAACTTTCATAAATGACTCTATTCATAGAAGTACTAGAAGTTCCTATGTTCTTGATTCCCCATGTGCCCTATTATTCTATCATATGTTCATGGGTCTCAGAAAATACATAAGTTGATAAAGTTTATTTCATGATATTAATGAAAGGCATATTGATCTTATGACATTCTGAGAAATCTTATTAACGTACTTCTTATGCATTTCAGTCATGTATACATGTACATTGACCCATGACCAGATGGCGTTATATACGCGTATATTATATGTATATGGGATGTGGAAAAGGTTATGGCGTTATATACGCACCACCATCTGATCAACTGGTATACATTGATGATTTTGCCCACAGTGGCCGAGAAGATATGGTGGGATGCCCTTAGAGGCTTGATAATGTTATGAACGCATATACCTATGCATGGTATGAAATTTATACGCATATGCATCACATTATAAATATTAAATGATTCACAGAGCTATTCAGACTTACATGTTGAGTCTTTTACTTCATGTTTCTCTCATGTCTTTTAGTTACTGATTTTCCTGCCTTACACACTCGATACTTTATTTGTAGTGACGTCCATTTTGCCTGGGGATGCTGTGTTTCATGCTCGCAGGTCCCGGTAGACAGGTTGAGAATCCTCAAGTAGGCTATCAGCTCATCGGAAGATGTTGGTACGCTTCATTTGCTCCGGAGTTGCTTATTTAGTCAGTATGATTTGGACATATATTGATTGGCGTGGCGGGGCCTTGTCCCGACCTTTATGATATTTAGCTACTCTTAGAGTCTTGTACACATATGTCATGTATATGAAAGATTGTATGGCCTTGTCGGTCTATGTTCAGTGTACGAGTGATCATTTTGATATTATAGGCTCGTATGTCATATGTATAAGTTTGTATTATATGTTGGGTCATCCTATGTCGAGTATTCTCTCGTGTTTTATTATAGTTATCTCACGGCAACATTTTTGTCTCATTTACCTATAATAGTATGATACAAAAAGAAATATTACATTGGTACCCGGTTGAGTAAGGTACCGGGTGACCGTCGCGGCCCAACGGTTTGGGTCGTGACAAAAGTAGTATCATAGCAGTTATGTCCTAGGGAGTCTACAAGTCGTGTCTAGTAGAGTCTTTATGGGTGTATTGTGCACCACACTTATAAGCAGGAGGCTATATGGAATTTAGGACTGTCACTCTTTCTTCTTACTCTAAATAGTGTGTTAGAGCTCACTTGTAAGAATTCAAACTCCTAAATTCTATTTTATTCGTAATAAGATGATACCTACATCTAGAAAGACAGTTGGTAAGATATATAGTTATGGAAGATTTGAGTCAGAGGAACTCGATGTTGCATCATATTTATGATGGATAAATATGAGGTATTCAGCAGATCATGTGTGTACTAAGATGTGTAAGCTTCTTGATAAGGATCCCCAAGGCAAGAATATCTAACCACTCTTACAGTAAAAAGGAATAAGAGAATCGAAAGGTAGACACAAGTTTCAGCAAGTAAAAGAAGCAAGGTGAAGAAGGGTATGAGGTACCCAGTTAATGAAGATTAGCAGTATTACAATTCAGGCAGAGAAATATAAGCATTTTAGGTTTTCTTCAACAGTAACATATGTATGTACAATTGGCCACACCAATCTCAGTTATGTCCTATGGAAGCTAACAAATATGGTTTAAGAGAAGGACGGAATATTTATTAATATCTGGTTGTGGTTAGGGTAACCAAAATGGTGGATGGATTAGTAGTGTTATTTGACATTTCCGAAGGATAATGCAAACGTGGTAATGGATCTCCTTGTGAGACACCCATATGGTGCACTCTAAAATAGTACAGCTAGATTGAGTACTACAAAGATAGGCACTGGAAGCCTGGAAGGAATAGATATTATCTTAGTGTGGCTCCCGTCCCTAGTAGAGAGAGAATGTGGATGGAGCAAGGGGAGCTAAAAGCAAAAAGATGTCTTGTTGAAGTTTTCAGAATAAAGTGATAGACAGAAATGTTAGTAGGGAAATAAGAAGAGAGTTAATGAAGAATTATGAGTAATATGTGATACATGGATGACAACGGTAGTTCAAAAAGATGACAGTATTACAGAGTCTATAGTCAAGTGAAGGAAAAGACGAGAGGTGATGAGCCTTGAGACAACAAAAGAGTATAATCCATAAAGTCATATCCTCATTTCGAGAAATAAGTTCGTGACTCTAACGTGATTACCAGAAGGAAAAGTTAGACCCCCAGAGTAATAGAAATCAGTATGGGTCGGTGAATAAGATAAACTAAACATGAATTAGGGATAGAGTGATTTGATAATAGTCGACATTATGAGAATTTCAGAGATTGCGTTATGGCAATAATAGAATGGACGACAAAAGAATAACCTTTAAAGGTCATTCAGGAAGTCGCTTCCCTAAAGCAAGCAATGTGAGCAAAGTTAAGCTTAAGGGACTATGTGTTCTAGTTATACTAGGTGTCACCCTCGTGAGTAAGGAATGTTGTTATCCTTGGTACAAAAGGATTACCGCAAGACAAGTAAGGGTCATCGATGATGTGAAAAGACGCCAAAGATGAAGAGGTAAGACATCCATAGGTAGATCGTCGTNCCCCCCCCCCCCCTAAAGGGGGGAATATGGATGGATGTGATATTAAGTCAGAATTAAGTGGTTCTAGTAACTATGGAATGGTAAAGGAAGAATGCAATAAAAATGAGAAAGGGATGAGATTGCACTTATTCAAATCCTACAGATATGCTACAATTCCAGAACATTATGCAAATACGACGTCAAGGAAAGGAAGTAAGGGTTCTTGCCCGAGATGTTACGGATAATAAGTAGCCAGTGCGAGACGTAAGTTAAGACAAAGGAAATAACATGATGTTTTAGTCTTCAATACCACACAAGAAGATAGGTTTTTTGTGTGGTACCCAATTTTCGAGTGTTGTCTCAGTAGAAGAACCTGGTTCTTCTTGGTGTTCCAACTACTACTATTGCGGAATAATAAAAAGCAGTAAAGTAAGAACACAGAGATTTTTACGTGGAAAGCACCTGGCTCAAAAGGTGAAAAAACCACGACCTACTCCTCAGTAGGATTTGCTCAACTCTTCACTAAAAACTCTGAGCCAAACGGACTTACAAAATAAACTCTTTTGTAATCCTAAGGGTTAACTCTAATCCCTTTGTAGTAACTAGCCCCTAGCTAATTTCTACTCACCTCAAGTTAACTTTAACTTGATCAACACGTACCTATTATAATTGCTTCTATGAAATCTGAAAGATAAAATATTAAAAACTCCTACTATAATCAACTAGACTCAATAATCAATCAGATGGAACTAGTTCTTCTAGTTGAACTGTAGCCTTTGCATCGCACAATTATTCTGCTAGCAAAAATAACTCTGGGAATTTTGCTTTCAGACTTTGATTCACTTCAGCTTTGTGCTTGTTGAATTCCAGCAGAAATACATCAAGTATTTATAGAGTCAGTCGTTGAGCTTGTCTTCCAATTCTAGTTCAACTCTACCTGGGTGAACCAATTCGAACCAAACTCAACTTCCTTTCTTTTGTTACTTTCCTTGCTGAACTCGACTTCAATTAATCAGATCAGTTTGCAACCTTTTCGCATTAGGAGACAATCTCTTGGTTCATTGATATTTCATATTCAAAACATCTCCTAAGCATATACGGTTCATGGCCATCTAGTCAGTCCAAGATGTGTGCTCTGATGGACATGGTTCAACTGGTCAGCCTTTTGTCAATNTGTATACACTTCAAAGAACTTTGTATGGTTTTAAGCATTAATCATAGAGAATCCAGGTTCATTAGGTTATAAATATTACTTTAAAAATATTTTTGAAAAGTTCAGCAAGTTCAGCACATATCTATCTTCCCTCTTTTGGCATCATCGAAAAGTTTGCAAAATGAGATATTTACCAGTTTTATTAATTATTGCTCATGGCCATTGAGGAAACTGTAGGTGCAAAGCATGATTAATCAACACAAGAAACCAATAAATGTTAGCCAACTCAAAAATTGAGACAAGTCAATAACTAAAAGCAAAATTCATTGATAAGTAACGATAATCAACCACCANCTATCTTCCCCCTTTTGGCATCATCGAAAAGTTTGCAAAATGATATACTTACCAGTTTTATTAATTATTACTCATGGCCATTGAGGCAACTGCAGGTGCAAAGCATGATTAATCAACACAAGAAACCAATAAATGTTAGCCAACTCAGAAATTGAGACAAGTCAATAACTAAAAGCAAAATTCATTGATAAGTAACGATAATCAACCACCATACAAAAAAACAAAAACAATCAACCATGAGCAACAAAAAAAATAAAAAGAACTGAAATTGATAACTGGTCTTAAGATGGGTTATGGAAGCTCTGAAAAGCCTAAGGATGGGAAGGTACATGGAGGTTGTGGACTTGGATTGTAGGAGAGAGACAGCATCTGCTGAAGAACACCCTCGTTCTTTTCTTTCTCCTTTGCTAATTCAGCTCTAAGAGCATCCCGCTCTTCTTCAACCTCAATCACATGAGACTTCAAGCGAAGTATCTCCATATCCTTAATCTCATTTTCTTGCACCAAAGTTCTAACTTTGTTGTTGACTGGTTGCTTCCTAGATGAACCAGGTTCATCCACAGGAACATTGACATTGTAGTCACGTGTAAGCAAAGTTTCCTTCCCAAAATAATCTTGGTCGTAGCCATCTCAGCCTTCTTTACAGGAACCCAAAATGTGCAAGCACTGTTGTCAGAATGAAGCCATAAGGAATTGCGTGTGCCTTGGTTCCGTTCACCACTCTGTCAAGGAGTTGGATGATAAAAGCTGGCCAATTAATTTGCTTTCCCCTGTACAAGCATTCCATCAATGTAAGATCCATATAATTTGCCATGTGCCTTCTTTCTTGTCTAGGCAGTAGGAACTTGATGACGAACTCAAAGAGTAGCTTGTGCTCGGGCTTCATCTCACTCTTGTAAATCGGCCTGGGTTCAATCTCCTTCTCACTATCACTAAAGAACCGGGTGATGTCGATTGATGAGGCCATCCCATCTAGACAAGGCCATCTCTGCCTTGTATAGTCCTCATAGCCCTCAGCTGGTATGTTAAGAATAACACTCAGTTATTTGACATCAAAGGAAACCTCAATTCCTTTGACCATAGATGTGACCCTGCCTTCCTTGACAATTGCATTCCCCATAAACTCTATCAACTCAGCTCTTGCCAGCCTGCCTTCCATGCTAAGGACCAGGTTTTTCCAGCCTTGTACCTCCAGAGTTTCCATTAGATATTTCATTCCAGGCTCCGCTAAATCCTTCACCAGCTTACCTTTTAAAATTGTTCTTTTTCCAAACATGGTAACTCTGTCAGTCACCACTCCAATTTCCTTCTCCTCTTCTCCACTCCAGTCTGCATCATCATCATAAACAACTTTCACTCTCTTTGGCTTGTCCCTGGCCTTCTTAACAGATCTTGTTGGTGCGACAGACATCCTAGCTGACTTCTTTGAAGAAGCCTTAGCCTTTGTGGGTTTTGGTGTCTCAGCCACACCTGGAGCAGGTTGCTCCTCCGATTGGACCAGGTCCAACCCAGTCTCTTCAATCTCAATAGCCTCAACAGGCTTTCCAACTTTTGTTTTTCCTTTTGCTGCCCTCTTCTTCTTGCTCTCCTTCAGAGCATTTTCTAATTTCTCTTCTTCTTCTCTCACAGTGTTACGAGTAGCTCTAACTTTTGGAGCAGAAATTTTCCTTTTCTTTGAAGGAACTGGGTGAGTTGCCTTCTTGGGTTTCTGACTCCTTCTTCTCTTGGGGTTATAAGACTCCCCCAGTTTTCTCAACCTTTCAGCCAATGTTTCTTCCCCCGATGAACCAGGTTCATCTGTAGCTTTCTTCAGACTTGCAAGACCTGCTGCAGCTTCCTCTACTATGCTTCCCCCTAAATCAGTGACTTCTTCTTCCATAGTTTCAGGAATGGGGCCACAGATAACCAGCGTGGCACCATCCTCTCTAGATCCCCTCACATATTCTTCTCCCTCTCTCTTAAGAATTCTTTCTTTTCTCCCACCCTTCTTTCTTCCAGGTATTTCGACATCAACAACAGACCCTACCAACACGAATCTTTTATCAGCAGAAGTAAATTCAGAATCGATTTCAAGATTACCTTTTTCAGAACTGGTTGAACCAGGTGCTTCTTCCTCATTAGCTGATTT
>ML373775.1:0-25786 GCA_005239525.1 Nicotiana knightiana | reverse complement strand
ATTAAGAGTTCTTATTTGTTCGTCCTTGGCATACATCTTATCTTTTAATTTTCCTATGTTTTCTTCTAACATGATATGAGAATGATCAACAACCTTTTTACTTGATCCTAGCTTTAGCTTTAAGTTTTCAGATTTTAGTTCTAGAATCTCAGTTTCAAGAGGATGGACCTGGTTCAACAAGTTAGTGTTTTTCTTTTCAGATTCACTGACTCTGAATTCCAGGTTTATGCATTTTGCTTTTAGCATTGCACATTCTTTAGATAGTTGATCTTTCCCTTTGGTTGTTTCCTCAGAATCATCTATGAAATCAAGTAGCATCAGAGAGTATTTCCTTAGATAGGAACTTTACTTTGTTTTTAAGATGAGAGATACTTACCTCTGGTTCTTCATGTGATTCCTTGTTAGATTCTCCAATTTCCATGAGCGCCTGATCTTCAGTCTCCCCATATTCTGATTATTCATCTCAACTTTCCCCCCAAGCAGCAATCATAGCCTTTGTTGTGGTTGTCTTGGGTTGAACCTGTTCCTTCCTCCTATTCCTTCTCTCATATCTTTCCTTTTCCACTCTACTTCCCACTCAGGACAGTTTTTAATGAGATGGTCAGTCTTACCACATTTATAGCATCCCTCGTTGGTTGGTCTTTCTGGAGCCTTTCTTTTGTTGTAGCTTCCTCCTCTAGAGATGCTTTTCTTCCTCATGAGAAAGTTTCTGAATTCTTTGGTGATCATGGCCATCTCATCATCTTCCAGATATGCTACCTTAGTGATTCTTAGGGCTAGACTCCTATCCTTCTTTGGACCATCCATCTTCATTGTCTGCCTTCTCAGTTCATAGGCAGTGATGTTTCCAATTAGCTCATCCAATCTGAGGGTTGCCATATTCTTAGATTCCTGGATAGCAGTGATTTTGTTTTCCCAAGAAATAGGAAAGACCCTTGTTAGGATCTTTTNTTTACCTGAGGTGTTCCTTCATGGGCTAATTGCAAGGTGTCCCAAATCTCTTTGGCAGTGGTGCATCTTTGGATTCTGTTGTACTCGTCTGGACCTAGTCCACACACTAGACACTTTTTGGCCTTTGCATTCTTCTCCCATTTCTTTAGATCTTCAGTAGTGCAATCAGCTCTTGTCTTTGGTATATCTATACCTTAAGCAGTCTTCATCATGGTAGATAGAGGACCATCAGTGACTATGTCCCAGAGTTCATAGTCTTCTCCAATTAGGTGATCTTTCATCCTACTTTTCCACCATGAGTAGTACTGGCCATTGAAGAGTGGTGGCCTTGCAGTTGATTAACCTTCCCAATTTCTAGGTGGTGCACTCATCTTGATCTTCTCCAAGGTGTTACCCTTTCAAGGATAACCTGCTCTGATACCAATTGATGTTTTAGACTTCAATACCACATAAGAAGATAGGTTACTTTGTGTGGTACCCAATTTTCGAGTGTTGTCTCAGTAGAAGAACCTGGTTCTTCTTGGTGTTCCAATTACTACTGTTACGAAATAATAAAAACCAGTAAAGTAAAAACATAGAGATTTTTACGTGGAAAACACCTGGCTCAAAAGGTAAAAAAAACCACGACCTACTCCTCAGTAGGATTTGCTCAACTCTTCACTAAAAACTCTGAGCCAAACGGACTTACAAAATAAACTCTTTTGTAATCCTAAGGATTAACTCTAATCCTTTTGTAGTAACTAGCCCCTAGCTAATTTCTACACACCTCAAGTTAACTCTAACTTGATCAATACGTACCTATTACAATTGCTTCTATGAAAGCTGAAAGATACAACATTAAAAACTCCTACTACAATCAACTAGACTCAATAATCAATCAGATGGAACTGGTTCTTCTAGCTGAACTGTAGCCTTTTCATCGCACAATTATTCTGCTAGCAAAAATAACTCTGGGAATTTTGCTTTCAGACTTTGATTCACTTCAGCGTTGTGCGTGTTGAATTCCAGCAGAAATACATCAAGTATTTATAGAGTCAGTCGTTGAGCTTGTCTTCCAATTCTAGTTCAACCCTACTTGGGTGAACCAATTCGAACCAAACTCAACTTCCTTTTTTTGTTACTTTTCTTGTTGAATTCGACTTCAATTAATCAGATCAATTTGCAACCTTTTCGCATTAGGAGACAATGTCTTGGTTCATTTATATTTCATATTCAAAACATCTCCTAAGCATTTATTGTTCATGTACCAGCTAGTCAGTCCAAGATGTGTGCTCTGATGGGCTTGGTTCAACTGGTCAACCTTTTGTCAATCTTCAAAACTATGCAGTGACATGGGTCAACATAACACAAGAAAGATTACGCGAAATATTAATATGAGAATGGGTCAACGAGTAGTTAGTAGTTGATTCAGGAAGATCCTAGTAATGGCTAGCCAAGAGGATACAAACACATCAACAGATCGTGCAAGATAAACATAGTAAATCTAGTATCACAGATAATGATATTGTGATCCTTGAGAAATATTCAGATAGGAGTTGGGGTAGTTAAAGGTATTGTATGAGTGTTACAGAAATAAAAGAGAGTACCACTGGGAAGACAGTCTCACTAAAATATTGTATGCACTCCATAAGAAAGTGGCACCTACCGTAGCAATGAACGGGAAGTAAAATTAAAAGTAATATTCGAGATCATATGAGTTGCACGAAAATTCCGGCATGAGTGGGAACTAAGATAAGCTAAGTATGCACTCAACAAGGGGGAAGAAAGACCAGGAAAAGTAATAGCTTACGTTTAAATAAAGCTGAGAAGGAACGAAAGTAATTATTCGATCAATGATCTAGAGTTGGTTACGTTATGAATGCACTTAAGATTTCAGAGTATTATCCATGCAGCATATATGTTGACAATCATACAGCCGTAGAAGACTCAGGTATAAGTTAAAAGAAAGAATTGAGTCCAGGTCATAGACAAAGGATTGAATTGTTAGAAAATTGTATCATGGATATTCCATAGCATCCACGAAAGGATAAAGTAATAACTAATACCAGGAGCCGCAAATCGGAAGATAGTTTAAGCCTACATAAAGGCCGATCAGAAAGAAGAGGAAACTAAAACAGTTAAATCAACTAAGTAAATCAAGAGTCTGGTTATTGGACCCAGAAAATTATAGAAATCGTGATTGAGAACACTGCAGAATCACTCTTAATATCAGAGGTACAAAAGAGATATTACCATATTCTATAACAGCTCTACGATAAATCCAGTTAGAAAAGTACCAGCCTCATAAGAAGTCAGTACGAAGTTCTCAACGGATCGTGTATGCACTAGAGGTGCAAGTATTATAATAGAGCTCAAGTTGTGGATGTGAATTATAACTATGTGGAAGAGAGGTCATGAAAGAGATAGAAGATGTGATGCGAGATTTTAAGGTAAGTAAGGTAAAGGTGAACAACGTACGAGATACTCACATGCTGAAGGTTGTGTATAGTCCATACTTCGGATAGAAGTCTAGAAGCCCAAGGATTCAGTATCCAGGAATGGTAGCAGCATCGTCAGTGGCATATCTTCCAGCCTATGGTTTCTAGGTATCAAGAGGTCTAGTTAAGAGAGTAAAGAAAAGTTAGAGACGATGTAATGTCTCGCTTGATGTTTGAATAAAGGAAATCTATAGTACAAGCAAGATGTAGGAAGGTTGCGAGTAGTATAGATAGATATGTGTAGGTCGTAAGCGAAATATGGTATAACAACAAGGTTTTAGGAAGACATGAGTAAGGAGAAGAAAAGGCAAGTGAGAAGGTGACGAAAATGGGTAAGTCCTCGGGATTAAGCCTATGAAAACAAGAGAGCTGATGGGTTTCTAAGTTATAGAAAGCTCAATATAGCCTGAATGAACTCAAAGGAGTTTAAGACTAATAGCATTTAGAAGAGATGGAATGCTGCCCTGATAATAGAATAAGGGTGAGACACGGGATTAGAATAGATAAAGAATGACATTTAGGCCTTCAATTGAGTAAAGATTTGAAGAAAAAAAATATTTCATGGATAGTACGGGATTAGAATACCCCCTATCACACCTTCTTTTTCACTACCCCCGGATTAATGAAGGGTAATAAGGGAGTTTTTCCACTTTAAGTGACATTATTCGGATTTGAGATTTATTTTAGTTTTCAGAGTCGCCACCCGGATTTTTGACGATGCTCCAGGACATCGTTTTATTTTAAAATCCCAAACCGAGAAAATTTTGACTCTGTTTCAATTTGTCTGCGACCAGAAATCCGAGTAAGGAATTCTGTTAACCCGGGAGAAGGTGTTAGGCACTCCCGAATTCCGTGGTTCTAGCACGATCGCTTAACTATTAATATTTGGCCTAATTATCTAATAATTTACATATTTTAAACCTATTGTGCTTTTTAGCCTTTTGCACTTTTAGCCGCTTTTAATATTTATGAATTTATCTTGAAACAAGTCACGATGGCGTGCATTTGTTTGTTTTTTTGGACACATTATAACTACGCCACATGAAATGCACCTGCAATTACAACATGTGATTTTTATTATAACTTGAAGTTGAAGACGGGTACATGAGTTGTCGCACCCGAGTGTAGATTACGTAGTCAAGACTATGGTCGTGACGGTTTTATAGTGCCTATTTGAGGCGGTGTTCGATCATTCTTTATGTTTTCTATTTTTTGAAAGAGCGTTTTAGTTCTAAGATCGATTAGGACGTTTATGGATTTATCTTAAACAAGTCACGATGGCGTGCACTTATTATTTTTGAGCACCCTACAAACACGTCACATGAAATGCACCCGTGGTTACTATGTACATTTTGTTAATGTTTGGAGTTGAGGGTCGGGGGCATGAGTTGCCACTCCCGAGTGTAGTTTATTGTAATTTTGAGTTAATGATCGATTTTTATCAAATTTCGAACTAAATGTATTCATTCTACCTAGAAAATCTCCTAAAACGATATTCATTGGTCTAAGACAGCACCTTATGGGCTATGGCCTCATCTATCCTCGTTTTATCACATTAGGCCATCCTAAGTCAACTCTCCTTAGAATAGGACTACTAGTTCTGAAAAGAATTTTGTTTTTAATCCAACGATGGCAAACGTGGGAATCATAACGTACCTCGTTCTTTCAGATATATACACTTATGAAATTCAGATATCTAAATATGTTACTTGTTAATTCTGATACGAATGGGCAAGATGAAATCACTCTACTTCTTCTAGAATTTTGTGATTTCTAATAAAGATCATACCACATGCGGTTTTATTAATTTTGAAACAGTGATCCTTACCAATTCTAAAGTACCTAATCTCATGCTTCTAAAGGATTAAAGTCCACACGTATGTATACATTGATTTTCGCAGATTTATGAGACACAAGATAAACTGAAAGATAATCTACTGATTCTATTCATGTTGAAACTCTACTGAATTTTAAATAACCATTTTCCCCAAAAAATCCAAACGGGGTGTTTATACAGATTTTACATACGTTCTTTTGTCTAATATCATTTGCAGAATAGACAAAAATATAAACTCGAAATTTCAGGAACATGAAATAAAATTGAAATTAAGCATACAGTCCAGTCTTAAATTACATTACAATGAAAGCTAAGGAAATATAGGGGGATTATAACTTGACTGCCGCTATACATTTTCCAGAATGAAATAAACTAAAAATAAGATTTTAACTAATTTGCTGACTCGAAACTCCCTTGAAGCCTTACGTTTGAGCCTTCTCTTTATAATCTGTAGAACACCCCCAACATATTTAGGTGTTGTGCAACTACCAAAACCAAACTGACCATGAAGAGGTCAGTTTTAATCCTGATTTTGCGTGTGTTTAAACCATACTATCTGGCAGAATTATTTCTGTGCTTTCTCAGTGTGAATATGATTATAAAAGGATCAACTCAACTCCGGAATGTCATTTTTCATATGTTGGACCTTCAGTCCATATTAATTCCTTAACTTGGTTATTTAGGCATTTTAAGAGGATAAATCTGATCATAATAAAGGATTCAGATTCTTTCCTCTAAGGAGCCTTTGGTTATCCACTTTATATCCGTAAAGGGTGATTTTCAGCACCCTAGGCTACTGTTTATGCACTACCTAGGGGTGAATTTGACTATTAAAGAGTCAAGTTCATCTACCCAAGTTCTAATACTAACATAATTCTAAACTCTATATGAACTTTTCTTATCTAGGCATTTTTAGAGGATGAATCTGACCATCCAAGGGTTCAGATTCTCACTCTAATGCCCTTCTCAACTACATACTTTATACCCCTTTTGAAGGGTAAACTTCAACCAATATACTAATATTTGTGCACTCAGCATGGGGTGAGTTTGATTATTAAAGAATCAAGCTCATCTACCCTAGTGCGAATTACTCTAACATGCTAAACACATATGAAATTAACATCTAACTACCAAATACTAAATGTATTAACAGAAACTTAGCAAACAACCAAGCAGATTCCAGGAGTTGCATACATACATTTAGATAATAGTAACCTTACTTCAGTTTTAGATCAAGAATGGAGGAGAAGAAGATTCAGATTCATTCAATCTTGAAGAAAACACAACATGAATTAACAATTTTAATACAAGTTCTGGATTTAATAACTCTATCTAAAGTTCATTGTTACATACCTTCAGAGAGAGAAATAGCAAAAGACTTGACCAAATAAAGGTCAAGTATGGACCACAAATCAACAAGAAGAAAAAGGATTCAGCAGCAGCAAGACAGAAAACCAAGGAAAAGACCAAACAGCCCAGCAAGAATTAACCCAGAAATCTTGAGTATGAATGCTTAAAGAAACACTTCCAGAAATCAGAATCCAAAGAGAGAAGATAGGAGCTGAACTAGGCCATCTATTTGTGAGCTTGTTTTCAAAAAAGAAATCAGATTTTTCCCTTTTAATAATACTTTGTCTTGAAACTTTTTGTTTCGAATGGAAGATATTTCTGTATTTTTCAGAATGTTTTAACAGCTAGAAGAGAGTGTTTTTTTTTAGAATGTCAAAAAAGTTCTATTTTTCAGTCATCCCAAGTCCCTTTAGTGGTAAAAAGTGTGTGTGTATATATAGGGGTATTTGGGATAGGATATGCTTAGCATATTCCCTATCCAATAAGCTGAAAATAGTACAAATGCAGCTGTCAACCTTATCTTTAGGGACAACTGTCCTATTCTAGAAGATTCCCAGCCCCTAAAATTACTTTTTTACCCCCTAAAAATCTGATTTGTTTATTCTGGAAGGTTCTTGGGTTGTTAAACCCAAGATTCCCTAGCTAAAAATCCTAAAATACCCCTTAAACTCCCTAGAATTACCCTTAGGTAACTACGGTTAAGGTTGATTGGGGTTACTTATTAACTTGATTTAGTGGATCCTATTATTTTACCTTACTTAATTAAAACTAATTAGTTATTCTTAACTAGCATTAGGGCTTAGTTAGTTAAGGGTGCTCAACTACTATATTTGAGTCACAGAGTCGTGGGTAATCGTCCAACACAAATTTTCTAGGGTTTTCAATTCCTAGATTTGAAATAGGTCGAGATTGGGTGGTCTTTTTGGGGAATTGATAGTGGGAGGTGATTGAGGGGAGGATGGGGATTATCTGGTACGAATTTGGGGTCGATTGGAGAAGCTCCGCCGCCGGAGGTGATTTCCGATCGACGGAGTATGGCGGTTCTGGGCGGCTAGGGTTTGGGGCTTTAGAGAGAAGAGAGAGAGATGGACAGGGGGGGTGTGAGACTTCTGAATTGAGAGGGGGGAGGCTTTTGGATAGTTATATACTAGGGGGAGTGAGGAGTTCTCAACCGTTTGATCAAAAGAGATCAACAGTGTGGATTTGTCATAATCTAAACGGGGTCGTTTTGGGATCATGGGCTTCAGGCCGGGTGTAGGATTGGGCTGGGTTGAGCGAAAATGGCTTGGTCCTGGGCAATTTTGGCCCAGGTCTATCTACTTTATTCTAATAATATTTAACTCAACTAATTTTATCCTAAATTAAGACTAAACATGTAATAATTAGTTCTAATCCTAGTTTATCTAATTATAATTTAACTAATGAGTGAATCAAAAAGTGAAACCATTAATTTAGTACCCATAATTATTTAAAGAACAAATTTGTAATTTTCTTAGTAAAAATGATTAGATTATGCAACTAATTATCAAGAACCTAATTATGCCAAATAATAAAAGTTTTAAAAAATGTTTTTGTTATTATTTTATATGTTATAAATTTTAAAAGATGAATTGTGATCATAAAATGCAGATAATTCACAAATAGACACTGAAATCCATAAAATTAATTTACTTATTCAATTTTGTAGGATTATTTAGTATGTGAAAAGTTACATGCTCACAGCTGCCCCTCTTTGCTCGGAAACACGAAGAGTTTTCGAGCAAAGACAAAGTGAGCAGTTATGAATAACTTTTACCTGTTCAAATACTCCATGTGAAGCGTTTTGGAAAATCTTGACCGAACCCTGCTTCAAAGGTTGCCTACATATCCTTGGCTATAAAGGAATCATGTCAGTGTAGTTCTGGAAGTTTTGGTAGCTGGGACTACCGGGTAACTGTGATTTCATTGTGGTTGGTGATGTTACTGCTGCTGATCTCCTTATTACACCAAAGCAACAAAATGAAAGACTAACTAAACCTATCAACTGCTAGTTACAACATTCCTATCTAAAACTTGGTCTTGAGTCTTGATCTTTTGGCTGACTCTGACCTGGATCTTGATACTTGTTAGCCGCAGGTGCTGGTTTAGTCTTATCATTCCTCGGATCAAGGCATGATATACTGGACGGATGACTTCAATCTCGCCCTGAATAGTTCACATCTTCTCCATTTCTGCACTTTTGGATTTAATCTTCTCTTTCCTCTTTTGTTTTATTATCTTGGATCGAAACTTCTTCTTTTGGTCGTCTCGAGTTCCAATGTCTTAAAATGTAATCTGCGCAAAAATCAAAAACAAACGAACAAAATATTCTGCCCCAGTTTTCAGTAGGAAAATTTCGTGAATTATTGTAAGGGAACTCTACATTATTTTGTTATTGAAAGCGGTGAAAAGCCGGGAGTAGTGCACCTGGAGTTATTGTAGACTAGAGAATGGATGCGCTATATCTCAAAGTAAGATCAACTAGGGGTTGGAGACCCTATTTTGCGAAATAAAATCAACTAGGGATTGTATACCCTATGTTGGAAAAGAAATCAATTAGGGAATGTATACCCTTGATTGGAAAAGCAAAACATTAGTTAGGGAATGTATACCCTTAACTGGAAAAGCAAAACATCAATTAGGGAATGTATGCCCTTAATTGGAAAATCAAAACATCAATTAGGGAATGTATACAAACATCAATTAGGGAATGTATACCCTTAATTGGAAAAGAAAAACATCAATTAGGGAATGTATACCCTTAATTGGAAAAAGAAAAACATCAATTAGGCATGTATACCCTTAATTGGAAAAGCAAAACATCAGTTAGGGAATGTATACCTTTAACTGGAAAAGAAAAACATCAACTAGGGAATGTATACCCTTAATTGGAAAAGCAAAACATCTGTTAGGGAATGTATACCCTTAACTGGAAAAGCAAAACATCAACTAGGGAATGTATACCCTTAATTGGAAAAGCAAAACATCTGTTAGGGAATGTATACCCTTAACTGGAAAAGCAAAACATCAATTAGGGAATGTATAACTAACCGGAAAAGCAAAACATCAATTAGGGAATGTATACCCTTAATTGGAAAATCAAAACACCAGTTAGGGAATGTATACTGATGCGAGACTAAATTGCATAGTTTAACATGTGATATACCTTACATTTTATGCGCATTAATGATAAAAATACACTTGTTATGTGCTTAATGGAGTTTATTTCATGTGTAGGTGAAGTGGAGATGGAAACGGAGCTAAAAGGATGCAAATACGTCGAAAAATACGCGAAAGGAGACACCCGGGCGATAGCCGGGCGACAGAGCCAAACACACTGACCCTGCCTGGCGTTAGCCAGGCGTTTGGGCTGAAACGCCAGCCCCACCCTGGCGTTAGCCAGGCGTTTGGGCTGAAACGCCAGCCCTGGCCTGGCGTTAGCCAGGCGTTTGGGTCCAAACGCCAGGTCCCCAGTTCGGCCAGAAATCGAGTTTTGACGGGTTTAAGTGTTTTCTAATTGAAATAGAAGTCTCCTACACGGTTAGGGTTCACCCTAAACCTATAAATAGACTCCTAAAACACAACTACAGAGGGAGATTCACAGGGATACACAGAGATTCGAGTTTAGAGTGAATCCAAGGCAAAACATCAATTTGTACATATTTTCTTCCTTACTTTGTAGTTTAATTATGCTAGTTGTTTTAGATTTTATTCTTATGAATTTGTTTAGCTAATTTCGTGTGGAACCCGTTGGGGAATAAACTTATTGTGATATTAATATAGCTTTGATTGGTTGATTAAACTCTATTTGTTCAACTACGTTCTTGTTGTAGTTGATTGAAGGGCCCTCAATTAGCTGTGCCTATTTATTATGTATCTACTTGAGAGAGAGTGCATATTTAGGTAATTGTTTGAACAACACCACTCCCAGAGTATAGACGAAAGTCATAACCGAGGGTTTAGAGGTTGGATTAGAGATAACGATACTTCGGGTGCAATCTAAGTGAACTGTAATGCAATCTAGCTAGCGTAACTTGAGAGAGTGCGTCTAGTAAATTATCATAATTACTTGAGAGAGATTTATGGTAGATAGAGTGTTCATGATTGATAGAGATAATTAATCAATTTATACGAAGTATCCGAGAAGTAAGTTCACCAGCAGGGGATACCATAACCTTAGATTTTTATTACAATTGTTTATACCTTAGTGTAGTTAATCTTTAGTTTACTCTTTAGTATTAGTAATTTAAATAACATCATGTGACAGCTGAGTAGTATTTTAATAGCTTGCTTGATACGTCAATTCCCTGTGGGATCGACTCTGGGCATAATACCCCAGGATTATATTTGCAACGCCCGTTTAGTCTTCTACAAGACATAGTTGAGCGTAATCAAATTTTGGTCCTCGGGCATATACCCTTAACTGGAAAAGCAAAACATCAATTAGGGAATGTATACCCTTAATTGGAAAAGCAAAACATCAGTTAGGAAATGTATACCCTTAACTGGAAAAGCAAAACATCAATTAGGGAATTTATACCATTAATTGGACAATCAAAACATCAATTAGGGAATGTATACCCTTAATTGGCATCGACTAGGGAGCGTGTACACCCATGTTGGGAAAAGGTGTAGTTGGGGATTGGAGGCCACATACTACTTTGAGTCATTTTCAACTTCAGTTCTTCTCTCTTCTTTTTTTTTTTCTTTTTTTTTCTTTTATCTTTCTTTCTTCTTTTTTTTCTTTAGGCATGCGGGAAAATATTTTTGGAGGAAACTTCCCTTTCTTTGGAGTCAATGCTGCAGAACTCCTTCTAGCTCTTGCGCAATTCCTTTTGGTTGCACTTGCTTTTTGCATGGTTTCTTTTGCACCTGTTTCCTATTTTCAAACAAAGAACAATTTTTTAGTTTGAAACGGTGGTTGGTTTTGCGGCCTTGATTATTTCAAGCTGCTCGATCTCAGCCTTCTTGACGAAGATCTCAACTGTTTGCTTCTTTGCTGGGGATTGGGTTTCGTTTCCAAACCCGGGGACCTTGGCTTTCCAGATTTCGTCATGGTGACTGGTCACATGGGACCCAACATTTCAACTTTATTCTGCCTTTGTAGGCCTTTCACTTGCTTCTCTTTTGGATTTCTGGAGTATCGGGGGGAATTTTTGGCCCCTCAAATTCTGTCGCACTGGTTAGTCTCGGGAGACTTAACCTTTCCAATTTTACTTCGCCTTTATCGACCTTCCATTTCTGGTTTTTCCCCCATTTTTAATTTAAAGAAACATGAGCGCTTTGGCTTTTCAGACTTTGCCGAGAGGGTTAGCCACGTGTTAATTAACCCTTCACTTCAATTTCCTACATAGTTATTTTGATTTGATCTTCTCCTTTCAAGATTTGTGTTTACAGCATCGGCCATTGCGGCCAATCGGGATCGACTTGATGCCCCTGATGAGGTTCGGTGCCCTTTACATGTTGGCTCACGTTAAATGAGAACCCTGTAAATTAGTTTTGCCATCATTTCTTTGTCTTAGTTTGAGGAAGAAAGTTAGACCGAAAGGGATTGAGAAACAATAAATGACAGAATGGATAATGAGTTTAAACGAAAGGTATCCCTTTCGGGGAAAGGAAGGAAGGACTTATCTGGAGTGAATGTGGACTTCTATGAACATGACATGCCTTTTGGACTGGATGTCTGATCCATGTAAATCGTCCGACTCTCAAAAATTCATCACAACTATCACCTCGAGATTGAAAAATCTTGCCCCGGACTGTGTCCATGTCAGTGACCCATTATCCTTTTCGATCAGTGGCGCCCTTTGGGGGTTTTCACCAACTAACTTCTCTCATTTATCTTCTCACCATCGCCTCGTAGTGCTCTTTGCGAGTTTCACTAACAAGACTCTCTCATTTTTAATTTCTCAGCTTACCGTCGCCTCACGGTGCCCGTATGGGTTTTCACCGATAAGACTCTCTTATTTTATTTCTATCATTTGCTTGCACCAGATTCGACATTGTATCCTCCAACTTTAGACATCTTTGCCGATTGATCGGAAGGACTTGAACAGGGTTTTGGTGAAAAGAATTTGTATTGAATTACAACTTTGAAACTTTTCAGGCGAATCATTGTCGTATCTCAACACTTGCCCCAGCTTAAACTCTTGGGGAAATGCAGATTTTTATTTTGGTGTGACTGAACCCCATGGAGAGGCTACCTACGTATCCTTTCGGAATCAAGTCAAATGTAGTTCAGAGGGACATTTTGTTTTTGTTTTGATTTTTCTTTTGTTCTTTTTTTTCATTCTTTTCTCTTTTTTTTTTCATTTCATTTTTTTTTCAACAACACTTTCGGGTTCCAAAGAGGGTAATCAAAGAAGGGTAACCGGCTCAAAGGATTTGCAAAAGGGTTAATGGTGTTTGGGAAGCGAGAATGAGAGCCTTCATCACCTCAATCAGAGAACTTTTAATATTATATGGAGGATCAAACGTAGTACCTTTTGACTGCATCTGCATTGAAAGTCGTTTCGGGATCATTTCCTTCGATGTCCCCCAGGTATAACGCTCCTTTTGGTAGCAATTTCCTTATGATGTATGGACCTTTCCAATTCAGGGCGAATTTTCCTTTCGCCTCTTCGTGGTGCGGGAGGATACGTCTTAAGATAAGTTTCCCCACTTCGAAGTTCCTAGGTCGCACTTTCTTGTTGTAAGCGCGGGCCAATCTTTGTTGGTACAACTGCCCGTGGCACACTGCGGCCATCCTTTTCTCATCAATCAGAGTTAATTGTTCCAGTCGGGTTTTGACCCATTCATCATCCTCAATTTCTGCTTCGACAATAATTCGAAGGGAAGGAATTTCAACTTCTGCGGGTATTACGGCTTCAGCGCCATAAAACAATAGGTAAGGAGTAGCCCCAACCGATGTGCGCACGGTCATGCGATATCCCAACAATGCAAAAGGCAGCTTCTCGTGCCATTGCCTGGATGTTTGAATCATTTTCTTGAGAATTTTCTTGATGTTTTTGTTTGTTGCTTCAATGGCGCCATTGGCTTTGGGCCGGTAAGGAGTGGAGTTGCGGTGTGTGATTTGGAACTGTTCACATACCTCCCTCATCAAGTTACTGTTCAGATTCGCGACATTGTCGGTAATGATAGTTTTTAGGATACCAAAACGACAGATGATATTAGAATGCACGAAATCCACCACTGTTTTCTTAGTGACAGCTTTGAAAGTGACTGCCTCGACCCATTTTGTGAAATAGTCGATAGCAACCAAGATGAATATGTGCCCGTTTGAGGCCCTTGGCTCGATTGGCCCGATGACATCCATTCCCCAGGCAACAAACGGCCAGGGTGCTGACATAGGATGCAGTTCTGATGGTGGTGCATAGATTAAGTTGACATGTATTTGACACTTATGGCACTTCCGGACGAAACCGAAACAATCTTTCTCCATGGTCATCCAATAATATCCAGCCCGCAAGATTTTCTTTGCGAGGACGTACCCATTCATGTGGGGACCGCATACTCCTGAATGCACCTCGCTCATAATCCTTTCGGCTTCTTTGGCATCTACACATCTTAATAGATTTAGATCGGGAGTCCTTTTATACAGTACTTCCCCACTTAGGAAGAAACTGTTGGCGAGCCTTCGGATGGTTCTCTTTTGGTCTTCGTTGGCCTGCTCTGGATATTCTTTTGTCTTCAAGAATCTTTTGATATCATGATACCATGGTTGGGCGTCGAGTTCTACTTCGACCGTGTTGTAATAACCATGTTTTTCCTTGATTTGAATCTCTAACGGGTCGATGTGAACACTACCCGGATATGGCAGCATTGCAGCTAGGGTAGCCAGCACGTCAGCTAACTCATTGTGGCACCGAGGAATATACCTGAACTTGACAGTTTTGAACCGTTTTCTAAGATCTTCCACATGTTGTTTGTAGGGAAGGAGCTTAACATCTCGAGTTTCCCACTCTCCCAGAACCTGCTTGATGATCAAATCGGAGTCCCCCATGATCAATAATTCTTCTACATCCATGTCAATGGCCATGTTCATGCCCATTATACAAGCTTCATATTCAGCAGTATTGTTTGTACAGAAGAAATGGAGGCGGTTCGTGGCAGTATAGTTTTGTCCTGTGGGTGAAATCAAGATTGCCCCTATCCAGATACCTTTTGCATTGGCTGCTCCGTCGAAGAACATTTTCCAGGTGTCAGTGCCTTTTGATATTACTTCGACGGAATTGACTTCCTCATCCGAAAAATAACTGCTCAAAGGTTGGTATTCATCATCAACCGGATTCTCGGCTAGATGATCGGCCAAGGCTTGAGCTTTCATGGTTGTGCGGGTGACATAGACAATGTCGAATTGTGTGAGCAAGATTTGCCATTTTGCTAATCTCCCGGTGGGCATTGGCTTTTGGAATATGTACTTCAAAGGATCCATCCTAGTGATGAGGTAGGTGGTATAAGCCAACAAATAATGTCGGAGCTTCTGAGCAACCCAAGTTAGAGCGCAGCAAGTTCTTTCCAACAGAGTATACTTGGCTTCGTAGCTTGTGAATTTCTTGCTCAAGCAATATATGGCCTGCTCTTTCTTCCCGGTTGCATCATGTTGTCCGAGAACACACCCAAAGGAATTTTCTAACACTGTCAGGTATAAGAACAAAGGTCTCCCCGGTTCTGGTGGGACTAGCACTGGTGGATTCGACAGATATTCTTTGATCTTTTCGGAAACGTCCTGGCATTCGTCTGTCCATTTGATGGCTGCATCTTTCTTCAACAGCTTGAATATAGGCTCACATGTGGATGTCAACTGAGCAATGAACCTGCTGATGTAATTCAACCTACCCAGCAGACTCATGACCTCTTTCTTGGTTCTTGGAGGTGGGAAATCCCGAATAGATTTTATCTTTGTCGGGTCCAGCTCGATGCCCCGTCGACTGACTATAAACCCGAGTAATTTTCCGGATGGAAATCTGAAGGCACACTTGGCTGGGTTTAATTTCAGATCATGTTTACGCAGGCGTTCGAAGAATTTCCTCAAATGCTGCACATGGTCACCTTGCGTCCTGGATTTAATGATCACATCATCCACGTACACCTCAATCTCCTGATGCATCATGTCGTGGAATATGGCGGTCATGGCCCTCATATAAGTTGCCCCAGCATTCTTTAAACCAAACGGCATGACTAGGTAGCAGTAGGTTTCCTAGGGTATAGTGAAGGTTGTCTTTTCTGCATCCTCTTCATCCATCAACACTTGGTGATATCCAGCATAGCAATCGACAAAAGACTGTACCTCATGTTTGGCACAATTGTCAACTAGGATATGTATGTTTGGCAGTGGAAAGTTATCCTTGGGGCTCGCTTTATTCAAATCTCGGTAGTTGACACATACTCGGACCTTTTCGTCCTTATTAGGTACCGGAACCACATTGGCCAGCCAGGTGGTGTATTGGACCACTCGGATTACTCCAGCTTTTAGTTGTTTAGCGACCTCTTCTTTGATTTTGTCACTCATGTCTGTTTTAAATTTCCTTTGCTTCTTTTGGACAGGTGGATAACCAGGGTAGGTCAAAAATTTGTGTACCACCAAGTCCACACTTAGTCCGGGCATGTCGTCATAGGACCAAGCAAACACGTCTTTGAATTCAAATAGGAGTTGAATCAAGGCGTCCCTAGTTCTTTCATCCGTGTGGACGCTTATCATGGTTTCTCGAACCTCCCCTGCATTACCCAAGTTAACGGGTTCTATTTCGTTTAAGTTCGGCTTAGTCTTATTCTCGAATTGTTCCAATTCTCGATTTATTTCCCTAAAAGCCTCTTCTTCATCATATTCCAGTTCTTGATTTATTGTTTCGAGGTTAGACAGCGTATTAAGATCAGAGCATGTAGTCCGCAAGCATGTCATGTTTTTTAAGGCCGCATTATTAGGACGGGACTCCCGCCTGACGGGGAATGGAGTAGCCTTCCAGTTTTGCAACTTGGCGTCAGGACCCATATACTGCACCTCTGCGGTGCTTGATCCTTCTCCTGACTGAACCATGTTAGTTTCATACAACATCTGCTTCATGGCTCCGTAGATTTCTTCTATTCTTCGGCCGTGAAAGCCTCATCCTCTTCCTCTACGTATTTTGGCTTGACGAATGATTTGGTGATGTGCGGGATTGGATGAGGCAATACCCAACCATCTTTATTACGTTGGTCAGCCCATTTTTCATCATTGGGAGTAGCTTGAAATCCTATGTCGAAGAACTTCTTATTGGTAGGCAAGGTTATAGGTTCTTTAATACCTTGCAAGGACACCCCGAGCCCTTTTCCAGGTGTGTACCCATGTTTAATCATGTCGCTAGCGACCATAATTGATGTGTTTTATAGGAAGGGTTGAGGGAACGGGGTTCCTTCCTCATATTGGTCCGCAACCACAATCTCGAAAGCCTGGTAGACTATGTGCTCGCTACCTTCTCTTACTTCCAGGCATGGGATTGATGGGTCCCTGTAAATAGATTGCTCGTCCTCTCCATGGACCACAATTTCCTGGTCTTCATACTCAAACTTAACCATCTGGTGGAGAGTAGATGGAATTGCCCCCGCTGCATGGATCCAAGGCCTTCCCGGGAGATAATTGTAGGAAGTATCCATATCCATGACCTGGAACGTCACTTCAAAATCTACAGGCCGATCGTCAAGACCAAATCAATTTCTCTGATTGTGTCTCTCTTGATGCCATCGAATGCACGGACGCACACATTGTTGGGCCTAATTCTCTCAGTCCCGATCTCCATTCTTTGTAGGGTCGAGAGAGGGCAAATATAAACCCCAGATCCGCCGTCCATCATAACTTTCTTCACATAGTACCCTTCACATTTAACAGTTAGGTGGAGAGCTTTGTTATGGGCAGCCCCTTCTGGAGGCAAGTCATTTTTGCTAAATGAGATTCGGTTGACTTCAAAAAATCATTCTGCCATTCTTTCTATTTGCTCAACTGTGGTCTCGGCCGGAACATATGCTTCATTAAGTGTTTTGATCAGGATTTTCTGATGCTCGTTTGAACTTATCAGCAAGGATAGAAGTGAGACCTGAGTGGAGGATTTTCTGAGCTGCTCAATTACGGCGTATTCAGAGGTTTTCATAGTTTTGAAGAATTCTTCTGCCTCTCCGACACTGATCGGCTTCTTAGGCGGAAAGCGTTTATGCTTGCTTTTGTTCAGTTCTTCCAGGTTGAGGTATTTCTCTGATGAGTTTATCTCACTTGTTTCCCCAGTAATTTCTTTTCCTTTGTATGTCACCACCGTCTTATTGTAATTACAGGGGACGACAGTAGTATTCTTTACGGGAGTCTGCGATGCACGGCTAATAACCACGGGCTCATTCAGCTTTGGTGAAATTATTTGCCCCTGAGCCACATACGTCCCCTTTGGCACGTACATTTTTGGGTCGTTCATCGGTTCTTTGTTGAATTGTAACCTTCTGGGAGGACTTAACACACTTTGTTCCTTCCTGGGTGCCTTGGGGATGTAAAGAACAACGTCTTTAGAGGGTCCCATATTTGTCTTGGCTTCAGCCTTCCCCGTGGCCTGGGGACGGGGTTACTCTTCTTCATTTCCTTGGCTGGCTTGGGTGCCGTCTTGGGCTTTTTCTCTACATTTGCGATGGCGATGATAGCTTTTAAAGCTGGATCAAAGTCCTGGTCTTCGCAAATCATGCCAATGACGGGCCCATTATTCTGAGTGGGCAATGGGTTGTTCGTCACATTAGGAGCCTCTTCATCCCTTAGCACCACCTTCTTTTGTTCTATAAGGTTTTCCACGGCTCGTTTGAGGGTCCAACACTCCTCAGTGTCGTGCCCTTCTGCTCCAGAATGGTAGGCACAATTGGTTCCCGGCTTGTATAATATTGATGCTGGGTTTTGCCTGGTCGTAGGTACGGGCTGCAGAAGCCCCATCTGAACTAACTTTGGGAAGAGGCTTGAATACGGCTCACCGATAGGAGTGAAGTTAAGTCTCCTCGGTGGTTCACGAGGGTAGGTATTGTACGGATAGTTGTTTTGGGGAGGGCGTAGATTATATGGAGCTGGGGGAAGATGGTTATTTCTCGGGGATGGAGCTCTGTTCTGGTTGTATTGTTGTTGTGTCCTGGGATGCGACTGAGCGTTCATCACCGCATAAGGAAAAGGGGAAGTAGTATAAGTTGCGTCTTGGTGAGGATAGTAATTTTGGGAAGCTTTGGGAAATGGACGTGGGTATTGCCGAGAATTCCTGACATCGGAAGCCATCATGGCCCCTTCTTCTTTCTTCTTTCTGTTGGCTGCACTCCCGGATACACTTTGGATGGCCTGAGAGGTTGCTCTTATGGCCGACTGGCTCAGGATACGACCAGTTTTTAGACCATTCTCAACCATTTCTCCAATTTTGATTGCTTCCGCAAATGGTTTGCCCATGGAGGACATCAAATTTTGGAAGTAATCAGCTTCCTGTACTTGTAGAAAAACACTGACCATTTCGACCTCATCCATCGAAGGTTTGACCCTGGAAGCCTGCTCGCGCCACTTAATAGCGTACTCTCTGAAGCTTTCTGAGGATTTCTTTTTGAGATTGGATAAAGAGTTCCTATCGGGAGCGATGTCCACGTTGTATTGGAATTGTCAAATAAAGTCCCGTGCCAGGTCATCCCATATGTGCCAGCGGGATATATCCTGGTCCATGTACTATTCTGATGCAATCCCTGTCAAGCTTTCTCCGAAATATGCCATGAGAAGTTCCTCTTTCCCACCTGCTCCCCGGAGCTGGTTGCAATACTTTTTCAGATGAGCTGTGGGGTCCCCATGTCCGTCATATTTTTCGAACTTGGAGGTTTTAAACCCGAGAGGCAAGTGGATGTGCGGGAACATGCACAAGTCTGCATAGGAGACGCTTTTCTGCCCGCTCTGCCCCTGTATATTCTTGAGGCTCTGCCCAATACTCTTCATTTTTCGAGCCATTTCTTCGTGCTCGGTGCTTTTCTTTTCTTGTCCCAAAGTGACCTCATGCTGAAGTTGTTGGGGGTATGAATTGGGAGTAACATGAGTGGTATCCGGATGGACGGACGGTGTTTGGAATGTGAACGCTGGTAGCTCGAAGCTTGGCCCAGAGATGGTCGGTGGCATCGTGGAAGAGATTGGTGGTGCGGTGAATATGTTGTAAAACACACCGGAAAACAGGGCCTGGGGGCGAACCTCAGAAGGCCTTCCGGCAAAATGAGCTGACATAGTTGGATATCCAAACGGCATGGCTGGGTAACTTATGGGGATGTTGGAGGTCCCGCATGTCCTGGGAATTATCTCTGGGAAACCTGGGATGGTACTGGGCGGTTCCCTAGCATTGGACCATGCGTCCCACATTTCCAGCATGCGGCAACGCAGAGTCCTGTTCTCTTCAGCTTTGACTCAGATGTTGGGATGGCTGGATTCAGGTCTTCCACGGAAGAGTTGATGATTGATAAGTGACTTTAGGATGTCATTTCTATGCTCCCTTTTGATCTAGTGAAGTAAGGATGGGAAGCCAAGTTACCGCAAAACCAACCACCTAAAAACACCTTTAGAGATTGAAACAAACAGAATGTTAGGTTGAAGCATTTATCACATAGGGAATCGCACGTTCGGGGTATGAAATGCACCTAGGCAATTAAATTTTTTCTATATGTTTTGCAACAGTTGTGTATTTCATCCCGGCTTTATTTCTCGGTTTTGAACTTTTCCCTTTTCTTTGTCATGTTATTATTTTCTACTCTTTTATTCCTTACTCGATTTCCCTTCTTAAGGTTATGATCGAATCCTATGTGGATTGCCTACGTATCACGGTGCCACGTGAATCAGATCATTACTTAGTTCAAGGATAAATCTGAGGGAAATAAACATTTTTCTAAAACTTTCATTTATTAGAGAAAAAAGTACTTCCGATTACAAAAAGTTTTAGCCCACTTTTGGAAAACATCAAGAGTACATCAGTGCTTCCAATGCTCCAGGGACCAGTGGGGCATCATTCGGCCTTGCCACGGGTCTGCGTACCATATCTTGCTGGAGGCGGCATAGGTCATCCATTATCTTGTGGACGAAGATCATTATCGCTGAGAAGAGGTGGTCCGAGTCATATCTTCGCATTCCTGGAATTTGGTGACAGTGTAATCGGCTATATCTCGGACTCTTTTCCTGATGATACCTTTTTCCTGAAGTAGACGCCCGATCTGCTGGGATCTTGCCTCTAAAACTTGGGCGTCTTTGTGACTCTACTCTTGCCATTGTTGCAGTTCGTCTTCCAACTGAGCTATAATGGCGTAGCACTGTTCCCTTTCTGCCTTAAATCTTTTTGCTTGCTTGGACATTTCGTTTTCAAATGAGGCCATCCTTTCTTTTAAGCCCATAACTTCTTGGTCATGCTTTCTTTTCATTTTTTGCACGAATTCTGCTCTTTCTTCTGCATTCTTTGCCAATTTTGCTCGAACTTGGGTCAAATCCTCTTCGGCTTTGTCCAGGTCATCACCATAGCTACACAACTTTTGCCTGAGGCTGGTGACAAGTCTTTCGTCAGCTCTGCTTCTCTCGGGATTATTAATGGATATCCTCATTTTCTGGATCTGAGCCCGGAAGGCCTCATTTTCTTTATTCAACCGGTTTCTTTCCCCTTCGGCTGCAACAGTTTGTAAAGTGTTTTCAAATTTGAGCTCCCTAATCTGGGCCTCCAGTTTACTTATTGTAGCCCGGTAGTTGTTTTCCTTCTCTAACCAAACCTATTGTTCTTGTGCCTGCTCAGTAAAATTTTGCACATGAGGTCTTTTCGCAGGTCGCTCCGGTTCTTGGTGCTCTCTGTCTCTTCTGCCATACCAAGAAGTGTAGGCGGGCTCCACTTCCCCCTTGGATAAATTTCTTACCCGAGTCTGAGGTTCTAAAAATATGCACTCGTTCCAGATTTGACGGACCCTGCCTTCAGGAAATGCAGCTCTCAGACATAACTCAATGGATTGTTGGCTTAAGTCATCATCATGTGGAACACCCTGTTGTCTTCCCAACTGTCGTAAGACCCGATGTGGGGCATATGGCTGAATGCTTCGCAGACCCATTAACAAAAGATAGCACACCTCAGCAGACATATTGATAACCTCGTCGACAGGGAGCCACCCGAATGTCCATTCGATTCGGTCGGCAGTCAATGAACTCAAATGTGAGTGCCAGGCCTCTGTGCCTTCAGGAAATTTGTGGCCTTCTACCCGAGTACCATGTTCTTCGATACAATTCAAACCAGTTAAGCCGTTGTTCATCTAGCCTGGGCGGTGACAGAGGGGCTCGATCATCCAAATTTGTAGGAGCAGATTGCACCCTTCAAAGAATTTCCTCCAGACTGGCAAATCGTCAAGGCGCGGTAAATCTCAGCTAAAACCATCGGTATAAGGGTGCCATTGGACTTTTTTAATCATGAATCCTCCATCCCCACCAGATATCTAAATATGTTACTTGTTAATTCTGATATGAATGGGCAAGATGAAATCACTCTACTTCTTCCAGAATTTTATGATTTCTAACAAAGATCATACCACCTGCAGTTTTATTAATTTTGAAACAGTGATCCTTACCAATTCTAAACAACCTAATCTCATGCTTCTAAAGGATTAAAGTCCACACGTATGTATACATTGATTTTCGCAGATTTATGAGACACATGATAAACTGAAGATAATCTACTGATTATATTCATGTTGAAACTCTACTGAATTTGAAATAACCATTTTTCCCAAAATCCAAACGGGGTGTTTATACAGATTTTACATACGTTCTTTTGTCTAATATCATTTGCAGAACAAACAAAAATGTAAACTCGAAATTTCAGGAACATGAATAAAACTGAAATTAAGCGTACAATCCAGTCTTAAATTACATTACAATGAAAGCTAAAGAAATACAGGGGGATTATAACTTGACTGCCGCTATACATTTTCCAGAATGAAAGAAACTAAAAATAATATTCTAACTAATTTGCTGACTCGAAACTCCCTTGAAGCCTTACGTTTGAGTCTTCTCTTTGTAATCTGTAGAATACCCCCAATATAATTTAGGTGTTGTGCACCTACCAAAACCAAACTGACCATGAAGAGGTCAGTTTTAATCCTGATATTGCGTGTGTTTAAACCATACTATCTGGCAGAATTATTTTTGTGCTTTCTCAATGTGAATATGATCATAAAAGGATCAACTCAACTCCGGAATGTCATTTTTCATACTTTGGACCTTCAGTCCATATTAATTCCTTAACTTGGTTATTTAGGCATTTTAAGAGGATAAATCTGATCATAATGAAGGATTCAGATTATTTCCTCTAAGGAGCCTTTGGTTATCCACTTTATATCCACAAAGGGTGATTTTCAGCACCCTAGGCTACTGTTTATGCACTACCTAGGGGTGAATTTGACTATTAAAGAGTCAAGTTCATCTACCCAAGTGCTAATACTAACATAATTCTAAACTCTATATGAACTTTTCTTATCTAGGCATTTTTAGAGGATGAATCTGACCATCCAAGGGTTCAGATTCTCACTCTAATGAGCTTCTCAACTACATACTTTATACCCCTTTTGAAGGGTAAACTTCAACCAACATACTAATATTTGTGCACTCATCATGGGGTGAGTTTGATTATTAAAAAATCAAGCTCATCTACCCTAGTGCGAATTACTCTAACATGCTAAACACATATGAAATTAACATCTAAATATCAAATGCTAAATGTATTAACAGAAACTTAGCAAACAACCAAGCTGATTCCAAGAGTTGCATACATACAGATAATAGTAGCCTTACTTCAATTTTATATCAAGAATGGAGGAGAAGAAGATTCATATTCATACAATCTTGAAGAAAACACAACATGAACTAACAATTTTAATACAAGTTCTGGATTCAATAACTCTATCTAAAGTTCATTGTTACATACCTTTAGAGAGAAAAATAGCAAAAGACTTGACCAAATAAAGCTCAAGTATGGACCACAAATCAACAAGAAGAAAGAGGATTCAGCAGCAACAAGACAAAACCAAGGAAAAGACCAAACAACCCAGCAAGAATTAACCCAGAAATCTTGAGTATGAATGCTTGAAGAAACACTTCCAGAAATCAGAATCCAAAGAGAGAAGATAGGAGCTGAACTAGGCCATCTATTTGTGAGCTTGTTTTCAAAAACGAAATCAGATTTTTCCCTTTTAATAATACTTTTCTTGAAACTTTTTGTTTTCGAATGGAAGATATTTCTGTATTTTTCAGAATATTTTAACATCTAGAAGATAGTGGTTTCTTTTTTAGAGTGTCAAAAAAGTTCTATTTTTCAGTCATCCCAAGTCCCTTTAGTGGTAAAAAGTGTGTGTGTATATATATGGGTATTTGGGATAGGATATGCTTAGCATATTCCCTATCCAATAAGCTGAAAATAGTACAAATGCATTTGTCAACCTTATCATTAGGGACAACTGTCCTATTCTAGAAGATTCCCATCCTCTAAAATTACTTTTTTACCCCCTAAAAATATGATTTGTTTATTCTGGAAGGTTCTTGGGTTGTTACACCCAAGATTCCCAAGCTAAAAATCATAAAATACCCCTTAAACTCCCTAGAATTACCCTTAGGTAACTAGGGTTAAGGTTGGTTGGGGTTACTTACTAACTTGAGTTAGTGGATCCTATTAACTTAACTTTGTTAATTAAAACTAATTAGTTATTCTTAACTAGGATTAGGACTTAGTTAGTTAAGGGTGCTCAACTACTAATTGATTTCAGACTTGTTTAGGATTTTAGGTTTATTAATGAAAATCAGATAAGTTATTAGACTTAGTCAATTTTCTTACACCAAGGTCTATTTTAGTTTCTACTTGAGCTTAGGTGGGGTTTAGTTTTACCAAAATCAGAATTCTTTTGGGGCCAAAATTATGACTAATAAACGAACTTATGAGCATCTATTTTCAAAGCTAGTATAATTCCCATGACTAGCTATTAGAAGCAAATTATGGAAATTAACTAATAGGAACAAGGGGCAATTTATTTAGGTTAGATGAACATGCCAATCTAACCGGAGAGTTAAAACTAGGTCAAACTATGATTAACTGAAAGTTAATACCTAATTGTGACTAATAATATAGGCAACAAAATCAAGGGCCTAAATCAAATTATCATTTTTAAAACAAACTCAAACAATATATGAGCAAATCACACATAAAGGTTGTTACACTGTTTTACAAGAAGAAGCAATAACAGTAATTAACACATAAATTCATGGATCTAACGATTCAAGTAAACAACTAATCACTCATGCTCGTCTATGACAGAAGTCCATAAACATATAGATATCATGAAGATTTAGCTTAGGAAATAAACAGAAAGAAGGAAACTGAAACCCTAATACTAATTTGGGTTACATAAACAACTCGTAACAAAAATACAAAATTTAAACAGTTAAATCACATAAAACAGTGATAAAAATCCTGAGCTAAATACATTTGGGGCTTTAAACTAAGAAGAGGAATAAATATGAATAGGTAGAATGAGGTAATGAACAACAAACCAAAACAGTGAAAACATGAACAAAAACAGTGATTAAACCACGTCGTAGTCATGATAATATATATATATATATATATATATATATAAAACAAGAAATAAAAGAAAGGAAGGGGGGATACCCGTGTTAGAAAGGACTTGGTCGGACTCGGGTGAGCTCAAAAGTGACTCCAACTTGCATGAATCGACGGATCTTGTCAAGAGCCATCGACTCATGTGAGTCTGAGTCACAGAGTCGTGGGTAATCGTCCAACACAGATTTTCTAGGGTTTTCAATTCCTAGATTTGAAATAGGTCGAGATTGGGTGGTCTTTTTGGGAAATTGATAATGGGAGGTGATTGAGGGGATGATGGGGATTATCTGGTACAAATTTGGGGTCGGCTGGAGAAGCTCCGCCATCGGAGGCGATTTTCGGTCAACGGAGGATGGCGGTTCTGGGAGGCTAGGGTTTGGGGCTTTAGAGAGAAGAGAGAGAGACAGACAGGGGGGTGTGAGACTTCTGATTTGAGGGGGGGAGGCTTTTGGACAGTTATTGTTGGTTGAATTCCCAATGCACACGCAAGTGTACGTGGTCGACAAGTAATATAGGAT